>SJYF01000263.1:1573253-1584180 GCA_006410515.1 Procapra przewalskii | reverse complement strand
GATACCAGTTCTCTGTCCCAGCCAGTGCTAAGCTGGCAGGAAAATCTCTCTCTTTCTCTGTGTACATTAGTCTGGATATATGTGTACATTTGTATACAAAGTCAGTGAGTATATGCATTCAGTAATTGAGAAATCTTAACATGATTATGTATATTTTCCAAGAGTTTACCTATGTATAAGTTAAAAATAGATAAGAATTTCAAATAATTTCTATGTATAGTACACATGTTAATATTTTTTGTATAGAAGAGCTTTCCCAAACTCACTGTGAACTAATCAACTCTACTTAGCTGTGAAATGAAGATGAGGATTTTGCCCTTTAACGTACTTTCCATATGTATCTAAATTTCTAGAATTCTAGCTATCAGTGAGTTTACTCATTTACTCTGAAAATAAATGTGTTCAGAAGATATTATAAGCTAATCATCTGAATGTGGCTTTCAAATAATTTCCTCGGGGTACCTTGGCGACATTCCCCCCAACCTCACCCCATAAAGCTTAATGAGCACTTTCTCATCAGTGATGGGAGCTGAGAAATCTCACATTTCTAAACGACATTTTAAACCCAGTTGTTCTACCACTCTGCAGCTGAGCAGCTTTGAAAATACAATGTGCAAAGCCACAGATTAACAGTACTTAGATGTCCGAAGTTGATGCGATTTCAGGCTGCTTGAATTAACTCTCTCTGACAAGCCCTCCCTTGCAAACCGCCAACAGCAAAGTGCCGCTTTGTCTGCTGTTAGAAGCCAGGCTCCGGCTCCCGGGAGCCTTCACGTTGTCTCTGGAATATTGGTGCTGGGACAAACTCGGATCAACCCCCATGAAAGCCTGCCTGCCCAAAGGGGATCAGCTCGATTGCCAGTGGCTTATTCAGCTTTGACAGTTCTCAGTGTGATCCTAACAGCCTTTGGTAAAACAGGAAGACAGGGGAAAAGCTCCAGAGATTCCTCCTATTCATTTCTGTAATAGTTTTCTTGCGACAGGAGACTTAAGAAGATTTGTACAGCCTGCTCTCTTTTCATTAACAGCAAGTGCAATGCTGTTGGGTAAGTTAATGCGTAAGACTGTTAAAAAAGCAGAGTGCTATATTTACATTTTTTCCCATTAAAAACAAACTCCTTTTACTTCAGTAAGAAACAGCTGAAAACATAAAGAAATAGTCAATATACTTTTGTGTTTTCTAAATCATAGACTTGATGTCTGACTTGGCTCTGTTTGTTGAATGCAGTACCACGGTTCATGGGGTTTTGGTATGAACATGTGAAAATTATCGTTATTGAGCTGGTAAGGAAGCCTGGTTTTATTTTTGGCACAGTCATAGTTCTTGTCTTGGAATGTAACAATATTTAATGTTTTCTCTGTGTCCATATGTGAGAAAATGCATCGGCATTTTCAAGCTTAGTTTGGCTATTGCAGTCAACTGCCAGAGCTCAGTTGCTGTTTGTGTAGCATCCTTCTTTCCTTCTTTGCTAGAAAAAGAATATCTGGTTGGTAAAATCTTTGACTCTAGTTAAGAAAAATGTGTACATTTATCTTGGGCACAGCACAGTATACTAAACTATGAATGTGTTTATATATATATATATATATGTATATGAAGAAGGTACTTCCCTTATAACTTAAATGGCAATATAATTTGATGGATCGCATGTTTCTCTTCATTTCTCTTTTAGAACTTGTCTATCTTTTATCATGTGGATTAACTTCTGAATTAAAGGGTTGATGACATACAATGTATATGTTATAAATAGTAAATGTATCATTTATATACTTGTAGTTATTATTGTCCAAGTTATTAATACTTTAAAGTTTAGCATTTGATAATTTGGAGCACAGAGAAAGAGATAAGAAAAACAGAATGAATCACATAAATAAGAGTTACTTATTTCAAGATAGACTAGACAGAACCAAAATGTGAAATGGGTGGACTAAACTAATTCTTTCCTGATTTTTAGGTCTTGAGAAATAAAACACTAAGTTCAGCCTAAAGTTAAGACTTTTTTCTGGCTTCTCTGATACAATCTTTATTATTATAAATATGTTTTTATGTGAGATATTGTGACAGATATGTGAGCATTACATCTTGAGAAGAGTCCAATATGAACTTCGAAGGGTTAAGTTGTCTCACGAGGAGAAATAAATGATGACTTTAACATAAGACAGATGAACTTCACATTCAGCTTTGGGGGCAATCCTCATGTTTTATAGAAGCGGCAGAATTGCATGTATTATATACCCATGATTAGAAGCATCTCAAACAAGGACTTGATTAAAGAACCGCAGATAGAAGCATTCTTTCCTTTCTCTGCATCCTTAAATTTTTCCCCCTGACAGTTTGTGATGGTGCGTTGACATTTTGAAATATCAAAGCAGAGAATAACCATTGATACAGCTGTCTGACTTACTGTGGTTCCTTATTATAGCAATCATGTTACCACGGGCCATGCTTCTGTCAACAGTGCTTCATCACAGGCGCCCCAATTGCCCATATATGCATGGAAGCTTGGAGCACTGCCTGCCAAAGGGGCAATAAATCAAGAAGCAAATGACGTGGTTGCTTCTGTAGTGCCTAGATTCTCCTGTGTTCTCACGGCCATGTGCTCTGATCCGAAGTTAGTAAGTCCCTAAACAATGCACTCGCTGGCAGACGAGTCCCTGCGTTCTGTTGGTATCATATTTTATAGCACAGGAGGATGGCTCACTAGAAATTAGAAAGTGGAGCAGAATCTTTAAGCGCCCTTTACTGGCACAGGCTTTTAGGGAAGGAAACTGAGCCAGCTATTATTTGCTTGTTCGCATTTGACTACTCACAGAAAGAGTTACTTTATTTCAGATACAGGCTGCTGGAGCACCAAGTGGGTATGAATTCTCTGAAAATGATATTTCATTAGTGTATCAATATTTGTACATATATATGTGTATGTTGTACACGTTTGCTTAATTAAAGAAAGACAAAACTTAGTCGAGTAGAATTTCCCCAAATCAAAGAGAGTAATTATATATAACCTGATGGTATCTAATTATGCTACTTAGTAAAAGTACCTGAATCTACAAAAGAGAAAGAAGCATGATATATATTTTTTATTTCATATTTCTTACCTATCACAGAGCTTATAGATTTAGTTGCCTCAAATTAATTGTAGAATGAAGTGGGCCATGATAAATAAATTAAAAACAATAGCATGAAAAGTGAAGAGAGACTACAGAACGTGAGCAGCCTGTGTGTGTAGACCATTCTTTTCTTCCCTTGTTCTAGTCAAGCAGGAAGTTTTATTATCCTGACTCTTGATTTAGCTTTGTACATAATTCTACTCTATGTCCAAGGGCATCACCTTTTTGCCATAGAGTATACTGCTCTTTTCATAGAAATGGACTTTCTGCAAAATAGGCATCATGGAGATGGTAACATGCAGGCCATAATAGCAAGCTCACATAGCTAAGAAAACCAAACCTTGGGGACCCGATATTTTGTTTCCTGAAGCTTCTCTTTTAATCACCAAACAGAGACAATACTCAGGTCTTTTTATTTAATAGTTTGTTGTTAAAATAGCAAAAAGTAGTATTTTCCTTAAAAGGAAATATGTCAATTTTCCACTGGCTGAAATTACACTTTTGAAGGCAATTTGGTCTTGTTTTCTCATTGATTATTATCAGTTGTTTGTTTCAAGCCCTTTAGAGATCATGCCTTTTGTCTTTCCACCATACATACTAATCATCTAAAAGTGGATGGGTCTTTTGTGATGGGTCTCTATTTGAAGTAAGCTCTTATAAAGTTGATACTGTTTTTGCAATATTCAAGTAAATAGAAGCTTTTCTGAATCATCACATTTTGCTTGCGATTTCCTTTGCTGTGTCAAAACTTGTGATGTGATTCGGTCCCATTAGTTTGCTTTTGGCTTTGACTTGTTTTCACCTTGGGAGATTGGCCTAAGTAAATGTTGCAATGATTATGTCGGAGGATGTTTGTTGTCTTCTGGAAGTTTTATGGTGCCACGTTATGTTTAAGCCTTTAATCCGTTTGAGTTTATTTTTGTGTGCAGTCCAGCTTCATGGTTCACATGAGGCTGTCGATTCTCTTTTCTCCACTCCTGGCTCCTTTGTTGAAGATTAAAGGCTTCATTATTCTTACCTGCCAAGTGGCCTTTGGCAGGTTCCTTGCTCTAAAACTCTTTCCTCACCCGGAATCCAGAGACAGGCATAGTGCCCGTAGTGGGGTTATTCGTAGGCGTCCCGGTTGGTGTCTACGGGATTTCCCCACTGCTGCACCCTGGGGATGAGAGCACAACGCGGCTGCTCCTCTTCTTGGCTCGCTGAGTGGGTTCCTACTTCTTGCTCAGCTGTCCGCCTGGAAAACCAGTGCCATGCCAACTCTGTCCCTTCAGTGTGTCAGTCAGCTCTGCTGGCAACCGAAGTACAGACGCCAAAAAGCTCAAACTACGGGCCTGCCCTCGGAGACTCCCTGTCTAGTTAGAGGAGGACCCGATGGGTTTGAAATAATTAAAAATAACACACACACGCACGTATCAACTTCAAAATGATGCTTCAAAATAGAATGAAAAGAGTTGAGAAGGGCTGACTTTGGATAAGGAGTCATGAAAGAAGTGAGCTTGATCTCCGTTGGGGGAATGAAGGGCTGTGTACTGCGTCCAGGGGAAGGAGGCATTGCACAGCGGGGTGTTGGGACGGGCGCTGATTGAGGAAGAGGAAGCACGGTCAGCAATGGATGAGTTCAGTGTGTGTTACAGGGGAGGGGCATCAGGTGTGACTGACCTGGCGGGGGTCTGGCCCAGTGGGAGGGGAAGAACATGACCGAACCACAGACGTGCTTGCAGTGTAACAGAGGTGTCTTGTGAGGTAGCAGAGAGAGGGTTGAAACTCACTCATCACCTGGGACAGTGATGGTGCAGTTCTGTCTGATAAAGGACCGGTTCCCGGGTGGGCAGGCCCGGGCTGACTGGGAGCGCGTCCCGCTGCCGTGCTTCCCGGGTCTCTGCTCTCCTCAGGGTCCAGGGGCCCTCAGGCACCTTCTTTCAGGCTTGTACCTGCTATCACCTGCTGAGGATAACTGACCGAACTGCCCCCAGGCACCTTCATCAGCGCTTCCATCTGCTCTTCAACTTAAATGAGTGCATTAAAAAGCATTCATTATACAAGTAAAATTACATTGGAAAATGAAGCTGTCTATAATATTCTGTGCATTGGGATTTTGTTATGCTGAGTATTCCTTGAAGCAAATTTTAAAACTTTGACCATTTTTATTTGGAGTTTTGGCACTGTGTTAATATCTTTGTAGATTAAGAGTCTAGCATACAGAAACCTTTGGACACTTGTTGCAAAGAAAAGAGATTTCTTTTGATCATATCATTTTCTACTTTTTGCTTGAGACTTTAGCAATTTAAAAATGCTTGTGTTAGAGAGTACTTTGAGCTGTACACATAGTCTATATTGAATTTATTTTAGGAGAATGCTGGGATGATAAGAACTTAGAATATGTATAAAAAATGAAAATTACTGATGAATATTTCATCCATCAAAAGGAAAACACTAATTGCTTTCCTGTTGGCATTAAACTGTGAGAACACTTTTGGGGAGAATTTTCCCTTTAATTCCAACAAAAAGAGTGTAATAATAATAATAATGTTCTTGTGTTTTTATTCCTCAACATAAATGTAAAGATAAATGCATCTTGGAAATTCAAACAATTATGAGAAATTCAATATAGTTGAAGATGCTCCATCATCAATAACACAAAACATTTTTTAAGTTTCTTGATTAGATTTTATAAAGACTTATTAGTGTGGCTAAAATTCCCCTACATAAACAATCATTAATACAATGTCAAATAGGTCCTTAGGTGAACTCAATTACCCTGGCACAATGGAACAAATAACTGTAAAAGTCATTGGCATTATTGTTCTCTGAAGGTCAAAGGCACTGGAGTGGAGAATGGTGAAATTAGATGACAGAGCAGAATAAGAGGCTGTGATTGAAGATGTTCTGGATCACAGACCTTTATTGTACTTTGATTTTTTAAAGCTTACTTTATTTTGGGTCTTTCATCTGTGAAAAAAAATTAGTATATGCTGTACTACTTTGATTGAAGTATTTGAACTTTATGAACACATTTTTTCTCTCATTTGAAGAAGTATTTTTTTCTTTCCTGTAGCACTCCAGCTGTGAGGCTAACTTCTATTAGTTATAATGTAAATCTCTCTGATCCAGAGTAGTGCTTTTCTCTCTGCTTATTACAATGTTTCATTACAAACTTTTGCATTCATAAATATTTCACATCCAAGAGCCTAAACAGTTGAAATGCTAATAGGGTTTAAGCACCTGGAAGGAGAATGTTTAAATTTGGCAATTCAACTATTCCTCATCTTTGATTTTTAAGCAAAACCCAGAAAGTTTATAGATTCTTATTTTATTTTTTAACATAGTAAAATGGTTGCATATTTCAGGTATTGCCTTAGTTTTTCAGTTCCTAAGAACTTGGCTTTTAGTGAGGAGAAGAAACCTGGATCATGTATTAATATTTATTTGCCTTGTGTGCAAAGCTGTGCTGGTAACTGAGCGTGCATTGCTGAAAATGAGCTAAAGTACGTGACCTCATGACTTCCGTCTAGTGGAGGAAGCAGACCGTCAACAGGCACACACGTAAATGATCAAACACGCGCGTCCTGATCAGTGCTCTGAAGGACAACATACCAGTTCCCCGGGAGAGTAATAGGAGACACTACTTTAGACTGATCACTTCCCAGACAGGGTCAGTGACGGCGAGGGAATTACAGTATTGGTCAGAAGTTCCTCCACACAGACCAGTGCTGGTAGCCCCGAGCATGCATCTCAACTCAGTCCTATTTTTGCAAAGGTTCAGAACTGTTCGCCTGGTCGCGCGGAGCGGTGACCGGAATGAGCCTCGGTGTGTGTTGTCCGGGAGTCACGTTCATCTCCTCTGCCAGCGTCGTGCTGCCTTCTCTGGCGGCTCTTCCTGAACGAGCCTGCCCTGGGCGCCCAGACCTGAGGCTCGGGCCGGCCCGCACCCTCTCTCTGTCTCGCCTGCGGCTCCTCTCTCGGGTTCCCGGACTCCCGGGCCTCTCCAGCCCTGCCTGTGTCCCCTGATTCCCTCTGCACCTTCCCGCAGGCTAGTCCCCTGCCTGGCGTGCAGCGACCGCCGGTCTCTCCAGGACCCCTCATCGGCCCCTGTTCACCTGCGTTTAGACCCAACCCTCAAACTGAGCGCTCGAGGTCCTTTCACACCTAATGCAACTCAGCCAACCCGCTTCTGATGCCGCTGCGTGGGGACGCTTTCCGAGACATCACAGGCTGTGAGGCCAAGGGCTCCTACGTGTCGAGGACCAGGAGGAGCAGCCGCCAGGGGTGTCCACGTCCAGCTCAAGGGGAGCTGACGAAGTCCAGCTGGCACTCAAGCCCGGCGTCCCTTCAACGCGGCCGATGCTCGCCAGGACCGAGTCAGCCCACGCGGCCTGCAGTCTAGTGCTGAGAAAGCGCGGGACCCCGGCGGCTTCTGACCTTCTCGCCCTGGGGCCTGAAGCCCGCCAGGCTCCTCGGTCCGCGGGGTTCTCCAGGCAAGAATCCTGGAGTGCGTGCCGTGCCCCCGCCAGGGAAAGCTCCCAGCCTGGGGTGGACCCAGATCTCCCGTGTTGCAGGCGGATTCTTTACCTTCTCGGCCACCAGGGAAGCCCCCTGTGACGGCGACCGGCGTTCAAGCCCACTTGCCAGCTTTGGGCCTCAGGGGCCTGCTTCACACCCAGGTCTTTCTTCCTTCATCATGCGCGTTATTCCCTAATCCCAGGGTTACGGCGAGGAAGAAGTGAGTTAATATTTCAAACAACGTGTGTTGCTTAGTAAGTGCTGTGTAAGTGTTCACTGTATAAAATAAATGAATCTGTGTTTCATGAAAGCAGTGTTCTCAGGAAGATGACTTTAAGGCGTGTGTAGGGCTGAAAATTGACTTATTAATCGCTAACACTGACAATGTCTGCTTCACGATTGGAGGGCAGAGACTCTTCCCACACCTTTTCCTTCTGAGCAATTTATTACTAGATAATTGCACATTTAACTACATAAATCATCTCTAAGGAGGACTTATTAGACAAATCAGGTAAATTAATTGTAGTGTAGATTTAAGGACCATCCTGAATAATGATAATACAGCTAAGATCAAAACTGTACCAAATGCCATGGAGAGTGAAGTAAAAGCAGCTTTTATTCAACTTCTTCCTCACATCATTTACGCCACAGTAATATGTGCACAACCAATCTTCTGTATTTAAGTGGAGATGAGAATTATCTGGTAAATTTAAAAAAATGGAGAAACAATGTGTATAAACCAAATTAATTATATTTAACAGATTTGTTTACTCATTTGCTTGCAAACCAAGCTCATCTGTTAGTACAGTCACGCTGCCTTCCTCCGGGCTGAAACTGCTTAATTATCTCTTAACTGAGGCCGTTTGGTCCCCAAATCTGAACTGTGACTAGGTCACTAGGAGCCCCTCATGCTGTGTTATCAACCTGGGGCCAACTTTTGATCAAAATATTTTAATGTCATTATGATGGAGTCAGTTAATAGTTTAGGTCTTAGAAGTAAAAGCTACCTCTATTCTCTGAATATGTGATTACAAGAAGGGGTATCTGGTAAAAAGCTTTTTCCAGTTCTTTACTCGATGCTGAATATTTAAGAATGTGTTATAAATCTCAGTATAAATAATTGACGATGGATGCTAGCCATTTAAAAAGTGGCAACATAGTTTTTTTGGAACTTATTGTCAGGTTGGTCTATTTATCTTTCTTGGTTCTTGTCACAAGAAAAATTTGGAGGGATGGGCTAAAGGGTGTAAAATAACAAACAAATTACAGCTCAGTTCAGCTCAAGCAGGCAGACCTTTCATCAGACAGACATTCCCAAGACACTGGAGCAGCCGGAGCCCCAGGAGTCCTCCTCATCCTCATCCATCCGTCTTGGCGTCCCCCTTTCATACTTCAGTCTCCTCCTTTTGGTTATGATGTGTACAAAGTAGAGCCTGTACCCACCACAAATCAATGGAAAGGAATGCCAATCGGCATATGCTCGAGGCCAAGTGACGATTGTAAATTATAGAAGAGCAGGCTGTGTTGTTTACGTCTCCCCATAATTCAGTCTGTTGTAGTTAGACGTAGATTACTCACGAGCCCTTAGGGGCTCCTAAATGCCTGTGGTTACTTGGAGAAGCCCTTGAGGTTGCTTTGTATCCACTGTGTGCCAAGGGTGTATGTGGTTATTTAGAAGCACATCAGTGAGCTCTCCTGGGTGTGTTTGGGATGGAGTTTAGAGATAAGCTTGCATCCCTTTGCACCAGGCTTCCCCTTGTTGCTCAAGTCTAACTTCTCACCTAACATCATCCTCAGATCATCTCTAACCAGCTCCTTATTTGGAGGAATCACACAGAGCATGGAGGGCATTTCAGCCAAATGCAGCCCCTGAGATTCTAGGCCTGTGGCTTCAGTGGTGGTGGCCTAGTCGCCAAGTCGTGTCTGACTCTTGTGACCCCGTGGGCTGCAGCCCACCAGGCTCCTCTGTCCATGGGTTCTCCAGGCAAGAATACTGGAGTGGGCTGCCATTTCCTCCTCCAGGGGATCTTTCTGACCCAGAGAGCGAGCCCATGTCTCTTGTGTCTCCAGCGTGGGCAGGTGAGTTCTTTACCACTACACCACCTTGGAAGCCCAGCTCTAAATATATTCCTATCCAAAAAGAGAAATATAACAGGACAATAGTGATTTCAGATGGTTTTCTTTTTTAATACAAATTTATTTGATTTGGAGGCTAATTACTTTGCAATATTGTATTGGCTTTGCCATGCATCAGCGTGGATCTGCCACGGGTGTACACGTCTGAACCCCCCTCCCATAAGAGCCAATAAAGCTAGTAATATCTGCATCTTGGAGGCAAGAAAAAAATTATGGAGTATCTTGAATATCAGTTCATTTTTGTGTCTGTTTTAAATACTGAAAAGCAACATTCTCTCTAAATTTTCACTTCCAGTACTTCTCCTGTCTAAATTAGTTGTATTACCAATGAATTACTATGGAAATAATTAAAATGTTTTTAGTGATGGAGATGAGGTTTATTCCTTTAAACACTTAAACATGCTTTGCATATATCTTAGGAAAAGTGGAATCCTCAATGCAATTAGTACATATGGATAAACTTGCATTGTTAAAAAATTAGGAAGTCCTTAGTTATTCCTTACAAACATAAAAATCAGCAATAATAATGAACATGAACACTCTAATAAGACATCACTGGTGAGAGTAAGAATTTTTTATAAGCTTTTTATTTTTCTTGTTTGCTTTGTTTTTATGTTTTAATTGAAGTGTAGTTGATTTAAAATGTGTTATTTTCAGGTAATATTTACTAATTTAGAGCCAGCTTTGCAGAGTGCCTTATGTATGTTATCTCATTAAAAATTCTTTGCAGTCATACAGTCTAAGTGGAATTAAAATTATTTTTGAACTTAAAACAGAGGCTAAGTGAACATCAGTGCTATATTTAGGAAGCCAGGAGATGTGAAAATTGTACATATTTTACTGTTTTAGGCATCTTTGAATTGACTTGGAAATATTTTGACTTTCTCAATAAGATTTTATTCATTCGAAGATTCACTGGTGGAATGAGACCTATTTATTGGAACTGTTTGTCTATATTTGCTACATAAACAGTAATAAAGAAAATTTCTCCACCTTCTTGCAAATAAAAAGTAAAATATTATGTTTTTGTTTTCCCTGTCAATGCTAAGTGCCTGGTTATCCCTGGCAGATAGAAAACAGGTCTAGTGGCTTCAGTCCTGACATGCTAAGGAAATTATGATCCATTGGCCTTTCAGTAAATGGGTAAAATTCTGTATATTAATATCTTGCTTAGTTACTG
>SJYF01000263.1:1447009-1460785 GCA_006410515.1 Procapra przewalskii | reverse complement strand
TGGCCCTGAGACCTTGCTGATTTAGTTCCTACTTCCTCACCCTGCCCCATTTTTGCTCAAAGAACACACATAAACTTCGGTTGGCTGGGTCTTTTTTTCTGTTTGTGCTTCTGAAATACACTGGGCTCGTGCATCTGAAGCCCAGACGCCTTTGTAGCTCTGTGTATCCAGCAGGAACTCCGAGTTCAGCAGACCTGGGGTTGAGTTCCAGGTATGCGACCTGGGCAGATATGTTTAACCCTCCCCTTCTGCAGTTTCCTCATTTGTAAAATGAGAATTCTGTCGTTTGGCTCATAGAAAGTGAGAGTCGCTCAGTCGTGTCCGACTTTGTGACTAGGCCAGAACACGAGTGGGTAGCCTCTCCCTTCTCCAGGGGATCTTCCCAACCCAGGGATCACACCCAGGTCTCCACATTGCGGGTGGACCCTTTCCCAGCTGAGCCGCCAGGGAAGCCCTTAGAGGTCATTATGGCAAAGTTCCCTGAGCTCTACGGGAGGCCCCTGCTGGTTTTCTCTTTTGTCTTTAGTAGCGTGTGTATGTCAGTCCCAAACCAAACCCTCCTCTCTTGGCCCAGCTTTTCTTATCTGTCAAGTGGGGATAATGAGCCTTGGCCTGACTTGCATTCTCCTGCTCATGGTGCTTTTCAGGTTGCAGTTCGATGATGTGGTGGCGATGTTGTAAGATGCATCTATTTCCCCAAATCCTTGCTCTCTGGCCTCCTTGCATGCTGAACATCGTAAAGCAACTATACCTCCCCCAAAAAATAAACAAATAAAAAGAATTTAAAAGGAATTCACCATCTGTTGGGATTCATTTTCTTTTAAAACTTGGTGGGGCTTCCCTGGTGGTCTAGTGGTTAAGACTCCACCTGCCAATACAAGGGATACAGGTTCGACCCCTGGTCCTGGAAGATACCACATACCACGGGGCGGCTTGAGGCGCACGTCACCGCAACAGAGCCTGCACCACTGGAGCCCGTGACCCTCGAGAGGAGAGGCCACTGCAGGGAGCAGCCCAGCCCCGCAGCGAGGGAAAAGGCCACGCACAGCAGTGGAGACCCTGTACAGACAAAAATTAAAACCAACACATAGAATTTTAAACGTGAACACATAAATTTAAAAAATAAACACATACAACTTTTAAAAAGAGCTCAGGGAATAAAATATTCTCTAAAAAAATTGGTAGTTCCTTGATTATTGCTCTGTGCCCCACTCTGACCCTAAGATGCAAGCACCATTAAGGAACCCTTTGGTTTTTCCTGCTGAGCTTAGTCCAGTGCCCGGTATATTTAAAGGTTCAATCAATTTTAGTTGAATTGACAAATTGATATTTTCAATTGTTGCCACTTTCAAATCAGACCTGACCTCTCGACCGATCGCTTGGACCACAAAGAGTAATGAACAGTGATTTTGTATCCCAGAGCTCAGTTTGCTGCAGTAACAGGCTTGCATTTCTTCTGTGCTCAAAAGTAGCCTCGGGGGTAACTCAGGGCCAGCACATAGTCACTGAGCCACCAGTTTCACCTGGTGACCTTTCGGGCGAGGCACATTTCAAGGACCTGGCAAAGGGCAAAGTGAAAAATGAAGCAAGACGGACCCTCGAGTGCTTCTACCTGCGAGCTCTGAAACCTTCTCCCCACACCAGAGAGCTAGCATCCTGACACCATCTGCTAACGGTTCCCAGCCCTCTACACAGGGGAGGTCCTGCTCAGCTTGTTCTGAAACAGAACCACCATCACCCCCTGGCAATTATCCGGGAACTACTTTCTAGGATAAACCACAGTTTTCAATAAAAGCCAGCCCAGCTTCTAAAGAAACTGTTCTTGAAAGCTTTCAACTCTAAACTGTTTCAAACAAGAACCAAGCATTCTTCAGAAAACAGAATGCAGTGCAATTTGAAAGAGAACGGATTTTTAGAAGTGCCCCAACTATGTCTGGAAGAATACCATTTATTTGACATTAATGGGTAAGACCATAATGCTCTTGTTTTGAATTCTGTCTTCAGTAATGGCCTTATCAAAATAATCCTCCTGCATCAGCTTAACTGCTGTTTGACAGGAGATCAAATGTGGAAGTAACCAAAGCTGAAAAGTATTGCATTTCTGCACCATTTTGGCATTCAAAATGTGATGGATGGACTATGGGGCTGAATTAAGCAAGAAAAGGCTTTCACTCCACTTTCGTTGTTTTACAGCTGTAAGACAATCCGCTGGGTATAAATGCACATCCTCTGAGTCATCTATAAGCAACCATTTTAAAGCTCTACTCACAGCATTACTATAAAAAAGCATCACCATAATCGTCCACCAGGGCTCCAAAGAGGTTGATCAAATTGAGTTTGAACTTGACTTTTATGCCTACCAACTAAGGCCTGGCTTTACAACAATGGATCAAATTCAATTCAAAGTGCTGAAAATAAGGTGGTGGAAAATTATTCCCAGGTAGCTCAGTGGTAAAGATTCTTTCTGCCAATACAGCAGATGCTGGTTTGATCCTTGGGTCGGGAAGATCCCCTGGAGAAAGAAATGGCAACCCACTCCAGTATTCTAGTCTGGGAAATCCCATGGACAGAGGAGCCTGGTGGACTACAGTCCCATGGGGTCACCAAGAGTCAGACATGACTTAGCAACTAAACCACACCAAGATGAATCAGATTTGATAGGGACCAGAATCTGAGATAAAATTCATTCTTCCCGTTTTACTCCATCTCCCAATCCTTTATTAGCACATCCATCCAAAAGGAGAGATATTCCAGATTTCAGTCGTATTTTTCTATGTCAAGGCCCTGTTAGCATGGATCCCAGAGTAAAGTGGAATGGAGTCCCAGCTGAGCTATAGGTGTGCAAAGGTCTAAATGTTATAAATAGTGAAAGCATTAGGATAGACTTTCAATTCTTATTAGGAAACTTTCTTGAGGAAGATCAGAGACTTAAAAATGTCTGAACTCACACAAAAAAACGCACAGTGGCAAAACCCTGGAGGTGACCTGAAGGTCCATCAGTGGAGGAGCAGTTGAGTACGTAGGACTCCTGTGAGGCTACTGGGAAGAGTGAGCTCGGGCTGCTAACCCTGATTGGCAGGCATGCATTGATGTGTGGTGGGAAAGACGCTGCAGGGTACCATGGAGAGTTGGCACCATCCCTCCTCTCGAATGGTCTTACCTCTTTGCCTTTCACTTGCTTTACCCCTCTTCCTTACAAGCCAGTTATCAACTATCTTGTCTAATTCTTACATTTTTGAAATATTCAGCAGGAGCCTCAGCTCACCAGGAAAGCCAAAACTGGTCAACCCAGGTGAGATATGTGTTAAATCACCTTTGTTACCAAGTCATCCTGAACAGACCTCAGTCACAATCATTTATTCAACTATTGGTTCCTTCAAGACTACTAACTCTTTGAAATGAGGGAATAATCTCCGCATCCCCAGCATGGTATGTGATATAAGGGGTGATCCATCAAACTTTGTTGAATTGATGAAAAAGTAATAGGTCCAATTACATTCCCCAGATTAGTATCTAAATAAGTAATGGTAGAATATAAGAATTAGATGGAACATCACTGAAAACCGGAGAGTGTCCTCTCCTAGGTACTTGCTTGCTTAAGCAGTCTTATTCCCTTTGAGAGCGATGAACTCCCCAATACATGGTGCACTGACAAAGGCTGAAAACAAAGCCTTTCTTGAAAGCTCCTAAAGTTGCTCATCAAGGACAGAACTCTCAGGATTTCTGATACAGTCCTCCATATGCTTGCTGAAGTCTGAGCACTACTTCCTGGAGGATGATACCCAGACTTTAGCAACCATGAGAGAAGGGGAAAAGGAAGGGGCTGCATGTCTGAATGAAGATGTCTAGGACCAGAGAGCACGCTGCTTCTATGCAATGATCAAAACTTCTCTACCCTGCCCGCTGAGAGAGAGAAAAGTTACAGTGTTCCCACTGGCCTGTGGATTTACTCCATTCTGTTTTATTTTCAATCTTTGAAGTCTTAATTTGGTCATGCTGAAAAGATTAATCATACATGTTTTTTTTTTTTACTTTATTTTACTTTACAATACTGTACTGGCTTTGCCTTATGAGAGTTAACTGAGTGATATCTTGCTACATGTCCATGACCAATATGCAGAAAAAGTCAGCAGACTGATCAACAGACCAGGTTTTGGTCTTAGAAAGACCAAGAACAGAGTCTTGGCTTTGCAATTCTTGACCATCTGACCTTGAATGGGCTTCCTTGGTGGCTCAGATGGTCAAGAATCTGCCTGCAATGCAGAGACCTGGATTCGATCCTGGGCCAGGAAGACCCCCTGGAGAAGGGAACGGCTACCTACTCCAATATTTCCGCTTTGACTTTGAATAAATGATGGAATCAATGTCTTGAGCCTCAGTTGCCTTGTTCATACACTAGGAATTAGAGTAATAGAAAGTCTCTCGTAGACTGTTAGGCACTGACTGGGGGGGCATGAAAATACTTAGCAGTCTCCTGTGCTCATCATTTAGTTTCTGTTTTAGTTATTATTATGTGTAAATTCCATCAGCTCTAAAAAGCATGTTTGCCCCCAACTTATCTCTGAAACCAGTCAGGATGCATCCTGTGACCTGGGGCACCTTACGGTACTGTAGGTAAGTCAGGAGGCAGCTTGCAGTGGATGCACCTTAGGTGTGAGGAGAGAGACTCTTGTTAGTGCCACTGATGGTTTCGGAACCGGGCTGTGCTGAGCATCGGGTCTTGATGGCTCAGGTCAGTTGGCCATCCTGGAGCAGTACTATTCCTGACTGCATATCTCCTCCCCATCAACTGAACTATGGAAACTCAGAGCCCCAGTGGTTTCCTAGTGAGCTTTGAGACTGTGTTTTCCAGTGTCACAAAAGATGGTGTGATAGTCTCAACAAAGAAGGTCTTAAACCTGAACTAAAAAGACTCTAGCAAGAAAGCTGATCACTTAACCATGACACACACCCAAGCTCACCAGGACAGTGTCTAGCAGCTGTTCGTGACCCAGCTCTGGCTGTGTCCATGACCAAAGCCATTTCACATTCTCTGTTTCGACCATCTTTACCGTGCATGGCTTTCTTTCTCCAAAACCCTCCAGGTACCTGTTCCCAAGCCTCTCCTCACCTGTTTGGGGTTCCCATGAGGTCTCCTTTGTGGGCATCATCTGCGTTGTCTCCACAGGCAATCTTTCTGAGTTTTCCATATTACCAAAACAAAGAGGGCCAGGACAAACCAATTTTATGAATAAATCTAGTCTTATAAATGGTATTCATCTGTGTTCTTCTTGAAATCTCATCACGAAGCTTTGTAACCATGCCATTAGAGTGGTTTCTCGTAATATTCGGTTATAAAAGCCGGAATGATTCAAAATAAGAGGCATACTTTGCACCCATAGCTTCCACAAGCCCTGAAATAAGTGTGATGTGATAATTATTCAGTGGCCACAAGTTCCCTGTAGAATCTAGACTGTTATTCTGATCTGCTGGGAACAATACAATTTGGAGAAAATGATGGCATGTCATGGAAATTCAGGAGCCTGAGCTTTAAGACACTTAGCGTCTTCTACCTGTGCTCCTGTCAGAGGCTGCCCCAAGCTTCCATCCCCAGGGAACCCAGGGATCCACAGCTGAACCCAGCTTCGTGAATGAGCTCAGGAGAGACCAGCGGAGAGCCATGGCCAGCCACCACACTGCAGACATCGTAGACTGTTGTTCTTTGAAGACATTACATCTAGAGTGGATTTTACCCACCAGTAGGTAGGAGTAAAAGAAGCCAAGGCTTTCAGGAGTTGAAGCACATGTCACTAAATCAGAGATTGAGAGAAGGGGGCCTGTAGGAAGAAATCTGACAACTCAACGTGAGGAAAAAATCTTTACTTTTTTCTGAACTTTTGTTTCTGCCACCCCAGTGTCTGCGAAAGACTTTAGGCTTAACAGAGCTGTAAAGATGAATGCTTTGAAGTTTTTAGGCATCTTTCATAAAACCATGATCATATGCTCTTCAGACAAGCTTCATGTCCCTATTTAAGATTTCTCACACTGTGACGTACAAAACTGACCCGATCGGCTCAAGAGGCGGGAAGTATCCTGGAATAAGGGGGGATGCTGCCTGTTTTTTCCACTTTAAGACTTTTAAGAAGAGAGTGATCTACAACATGATCAGAAACTGTGGCCCAGGGGCCAAGACTACCTGTCATACGTTTTGTTTTGGAGAAGGCTCTTGAGAGTCCCTTGGACGGCAAGGAGATCTAACCAGGCCATTCTGAAGGAGATCAGCCCTGGGTGTTCTTTGGAAGGAATGATGCTAAAGCTGAAACTCCAATCCTGTGGCCACCTCATGAGAAGAGTTGACTCATTGGAAAAGACTCTGATGCTGGGAGGGATTGGGGGCAGGAGGAGAAGGGGACAGCAGAGGATGAGATGGCTGGATGGCATCACTGACTCGATGGATGTGAGTTTGAGTGAACTCCGGGAGATGGTGATGGACAGGGAGGCCTGGCATGCTGTGATTCACGGGGTTGCAAAGAGTTGGACACGACTGAGCAACTGAACTGAACTGAAGCAAATAATGATTTTTACAGTTTTTAAATGATTGACAGACAAAATCAAAAGAATCAGAATATTTCATGATATATGGAAATTGTATGCAATTCTCAGTTCAGTTTCCTTAAATCATTATGGGGACCCCGTAATGCTCCTTCATGCAGGTACTGTCTAAGGCTGCTTGTTTACTACAGCAACAAGGCTGAGTGTTGTGAAGGAGGTTGCAGGCAAAATCTAAAAGGTTTGCTACATGGCTTTTTATAGAAAAAGCTAGATACCTCTTGGTCTAGCATGCAGATCTGAGCATTTTCTTTTTAGATTGCTGTCATATGTTATATCCCAAGGCAGTATTTGTGAATCCATAAATAAACATACTCAGCTGATTTCTGCACTTCATCCTCACAGGCCTCACAGCTTGCTGGTCTAATGTAGAGGAGCTTAAAGGTGTTAACTGCCTAAACTAGGGGAAGCGTTGAGGGTGGGAGAGGCAGAGCAGGAGAGGGGTGAACCACAGAATAAGCGTTTGATGATGAATATTGAAAGAGTGACTTGGAAAAAACCTTCTGTATGTTTCTGCCTGATGCTTCTTTTAAGTACAGTTTCTGTTTATAGATCAGAGCAGTTTGGGAAGAGTTGGACTAGCCAGCCACTAAGAGCATTAACCCCGAAGAATGACTTTTTCTTTCATATTTGCTTCCATCGTCAGCAATTAAAAGTCTTCAATGGATCTTCTTGTGACAATGTCATTGACAATCGATAAATGAGTACCTAAGTAAAAAGCCGAGACACATCTTGCCTGCCTGACCTTCCCAGACTGCACACTCCTCCTTCTCACCCTAACGTACAGCTTGCTCCCAAATAATCCTGTGCATTATTTTAAAGTCATATTCACATTCATTCATATACTTGGCTTCTACAACTGTTTGAGGCATTATGGAATGTAATCTCAGAATACCAAAGAGATGCTAAGGGATGCGTTTGGTTAGAGGCACAATCGTTTGTTCGGCATGGAAGAACTTTTCATTGTTTTCTGGGAATGGCACACCATTACACGGAATGGAGGAGAAGAAAACAAGTGAGGTTCTCTCCACATCACTATATAGTTTCAAGTATGATTTCTTGTTACCAAGGAACTTTCTAAATAACATGTAAAACCTTCCCTTTTCTGGGCTGCTGCTGCTGCTGCTAAGTCGCTTCAGTCATGTCCGACTCTGTGCGACCCAGAGATGGCAGCCTACCAGGCTCTTCTCTCCCTGGGGTTCTCCAGGCAAGAACACTGGAGTGGATTTCCATTTCCTTCTCCAAGGCATGAGAGTGAAAAGTGAAAGTGAAGTTGCTCAGTCATGTCCGACTTCAAGATCCCATGGACTACAGCCCACCAGGCTCTTCCATCCATGGGATTTTCCAAGCAAGAATACTGGAGTGGGGTGCCATTGCCTTCTCCCTTTTCTGGGCTACATGCCTCTTTTCCCATTTCTTTTTAACTTTTCCTATTAGACCATGTGCTAATATTTATTACCTGTGTATTTTACCTTTGTGAACATATGTATGGGTTTAGGTAGTTTTTGAAAGTAATTTCTCTTTGATCCACCTCCTAAATTACGTTGTGTTTATCACTTTCTGAATATGCTAAGAGTAATTCAGCAGGAAGCATTATCCGGCTAGAGAGTTTTGGAACAAGCATACATTATAACAACTTTCTAGAGTGAAAAGTGTCCACATTTTACAATGGAAGGAACAGGAACAATTTGCTATGTAGTCATATAGAATCTTGGAGAAGGAAATGGCACCCCATCCCAATGTTCTTGCCTGGAGAATCCCAGGGACGTTGGAGCCTGGTGGGCTGCCATCTGTGTGGTCGCACAGAGTCGGACACGACTGAATCGACTTAGCAGCAACAGCAGCATGTAGAATCTATTAAGTACTAAGAACTCCATCTCTTTTTGCTTCATTTCCCCCAAACCCAAAGAAACTGAAAGCTATGGATGGGCTCACTCCATCCTCTCCTTACTTCTTAGCTGTTGAGATTTTTTGTTTCTTGGTCAGTTCTCACGTATGACACTACTTGTGTTAGATTTTAATTTAAATAATGACTGAATTGTAGTAAAGGAATGTTTATTTAAAGCCATGCCTGTGAGTGAGCAAGTGGATTTATGTAGGGCCATTTATTGAGCATTTCTTAGGCCAGTCTCTCACTTAGGATATACACAGGTAATGGAAAGTATGATACAAAATTGCCTAAGAGAAAACATGAACCGTTTTGTTGGCTTGCTTAGCTGAAAATGCAAACAGGGTGAAGCTCAGTGTTGGCTGATTCAAAAGATCAGTGTTGGAGCCATTAATCCTGTATCCATTCTATAGTTCAAAGTGCCACCTTCTTCATAAAATGTCATAGGATGACAGAGGGTCACTGTTTTTTACTATAGAAGAAAGAGAACTCGATCTCTCCGAGGTAAACGAGAAGAACTTCCTAAAAAGACCTCAATAAACAGGTCTTTTGTGTCCCATTGGTCATACTGTGACATTTACCTATTCCCGGGCCAATCCTTGCACAGGGATGGAGTTTCGATACTTAGACCTGAGGCTCAGGATGAGCAGAGGTCAGCTCTGAGTCTCATGGGCTGTGCGCTTCTTTGAACATACTTCAGAAAGAGATGGAAATAGGTGTCCGGTGTCCACTCGACCCAGCTCTGTGTGTATGAAAATATAGTAACACTAATATTACAGAACAACTGCTTCTTTTTGCCTTTTTTGGCTTTTTTTTATACTGTTGTTATGACCAAAAAAGGTGACAAGTAGATGGAAGATGTTATAGGTATTAAGTTCATTATCACCACTAAAGCAATTCTAAAATGACTTTTCCTTATTTTCAACTGAACTCTAAAGTAACTGTCATATATAGTTTTTAAAATGACTGCTGGCTAGATTGTGCAACCTTGACCACAACCAATTTTAGAACATTTTCTTCATTCCGCACCCATTAGGAATCACTTCCTATTTGCCCCCAAACCACCAATCCACGTTTTTGTCTCTATGGAGTTGCCTATTCTGGACATTTCATATAAATGGACTCATGCAATTTGTCTTTTGGGGTCTTTTTATCCCATTTAAAAACATTGCTAAAATTTGTCTGATGTGGAATTTGCCATTTTAAATTTACAGTTCAGTGGCATTCAGTGCCTTCACATGTGCAGTCGCCACCGCCATCCATTCCCATGCTTTCATCTTCCCAAGCAGAAACTCCGTACCCACTCAACAGCAGCTCCCCTTTGCCTCCAAGCAGCCTTCTCAGACCCGTGAAAATTCTGTCTCCATGAGGCCTCTTCTAAGTGGTAGTGGCCTGACTTCGTCCTTTGTGTCCGGATAACTGCACTTGGCACAGTGTCTTCAAGCTTCATTTGTATTGTTGCATGTATTTGAAATTCATTCCTTTCTTTTGGTGTGTGTGTGTGTGTGTGTGTGTGTGTGTGAGTTGCTCAGTTGTGTCCTACTCTTTGCAACCCCATGGACTGTAGCCCACCAGGCTCCTCCATCCATGGAATTCCCCAGGCAAGATACCAGAGTCAGCTGTCATTTCCTTTTCCAGGGGGTCTTCCCAACCCAGGGACTGAACCCCCCATCTCCTGCGCTGTGGGAAGACTACTGTCTGAGCCACCGGGGGAGCCCCCTTTCCCTCTGCCCATTCTCAAGGGCAGCTCCTTGCAGTGGAGGGCCAGCCATGCTGGACTTGGTGCGTGCAGTGGGTAGGAGCCATGAGAACACTGGTGAGTGTCTCTCCAGGTTTGGGATTTTGTAACCCCCTCCTTTTTTTAATGACATGTAGTTGACATACAATATTATGTGAACCTAGTAAAAACCACCAAACTGTACACTTACCTGGGTGAATCTCATGGTATCTGAATTATATCTCAATAAAGGTGTTGAAGAAAAGGGGGAAAGCTACACATGTTCAATATAACATTATTAAATATTCTTGAAACTTTTCAAAGAGGAGGCAAAAAGTTATGGCTAAGTAAACTATGGTAATTTGATGGTAACTCAAATATTATATATGCATTAGAAGTAATCATGAGTATTCTTTCCTGGAGAATCCCACGGGTAGAGGAACCTGGTGGGCTACAGCCCTCGGGGGTCGCAGCTGCAGAGTTAGATGTGACCGAGCGACTCAGCACGTGTACACTGAAACCATATGGAAATGTTCTGTAATTAATGGTGTAAAAAGCACAAGACACCAAGTTGGAAAGAAAGAAAGAAGAATGTGCACAGAAGGGAAATGGGGGGAAAGTAACAATGTGTTGAAGTATTTGGCTCGGAGGCAAATCTTTAAACATTTTTTCTATCATTATTGTTTTATAAAGACATTGCACTGACTGCAAAATACTAAGAAATGAAATGGCAAGTTCATAACCTGGAAAAAGGACTGCTGGCTGTAATATCCAAATGGGTGAATTACTGCATGTTCTTACTGTCTAGGCTTACCGCTCAAACACATGCTACTTTTTTATAAATTTAAATTTATTTATGTTAATTGGAGGCTAATTACAATATTGTATTGGTTTTGCCATACATCAACATGAATACGCCATGGGTGTACACGTGTTCCCAATCCTGAACCCCTCTCCCAGCTCCCTCCCCATACCATCCCTCTGGGCCATCCCAGTGCACCAGCCCCAAGCAGTCTGTAATAGAAAGTAGACAGTGTCTTCCCATCACATACGTCAGTCACCCGGGAGCCGGGAAGAGGAAGTGATCTGCAAGGATCCCGCATGTGACTAGGCCGCTCAGCTCGGAGCAGCGTCGAAGGCTTAGGCGCCTCCGTTTTGACTTTCTGTGCTGTTTTGTTTAGGGGGAGCTATGGTAACAGCTGACCGTAAACTGGGGACTTGAACGCTAGAAGCACCCTCCCCCTGTTCTGGAGGCATGGTGTCCACACGGCCACCCTCCCTATCGCCTCGCCCGGGTCTGGCGGTTGCCGGTGTTCCTGACTTGTGAGCGTCTCGCTGTCTCTGCTCCACCTCCACATCATTTTCTCCACTGTGCGGAGCTGACCCTCCTCTCGTCTTTATTAAAAGGATACAGGTGACTTCACTTAGCACTCAGCTGGATGATCCAGGAAAAACGCCTCTCCCCAAGATCTCTGACACCTTTTGCCACATGAGGTGATGTTCACTCTTCTGCTGTAGAAGACAATAACCGTGGGCTCCAGAAACTCAGATCCAGACATGTCTTGGGGACCACCTTTCAGCCAACTAAACATTCCAGGCTACAAACCTGGTTAAAGGGAAATTCCTGTCTCTCTCAATCTCCGATGAGTTCCTAGTATCTAAGACAAGACATTGTTTGACAGAAAGTGAAAGTGTTAGTTGCTCCGTCCTGTCTGAGTCTTTGCAACCCCGTGGGCTATAGCCCACCATGCTTCTCTGTCCGTGGGGTTCTCCAGGCAGGAACACCAGAGTGGATTGCCCTGCCCTCCTGCAGGGAATCTTCCCGACCCAGGGATCAAACCTGGTCTCCTGCATTACAGGCAGACTCTTTACCATCTCAGCCACCAGGTAACATTTGTTGAATGAATAAATGAATAAAAACTTCAGTCTATGGGCACAGAAAGTGTCCTGATACTGGTAGGAGATGCCCTACTGTGGAAAAGAAGCTATAGGTGAAAGAATAGCTGAGGATGTGTAAACTGTTTTCTGTTAGAATCGATAGTCTCATAAAAAGTTTTGACCACAAGAATGCCCCAAGTGAAGTCAGAGATGTAACAGAATAGCCGTGAATCTTCTCCCTGTGACGTCTGAGAAATGAAAACGTACAAGGAGCAGAGGACCTCATAAAATCAGATCATCTTCAAGTCTGGAAAGACCTGAAATGCTGTCTAGCCCAGTTTCACACCCAGTGACAAATAATCACAGTTGGGAAACAGCGAGCTTCCATTTAAATGCCCCAGAGCTGAGGATCCCACCGCCTGACTGTTCAGCCCATGTTATCGTTGGACTGGCCCAGGAGGGTGAGGATGAATTAGTAGAAAGTAAGTACATGTGGTGGATTACACAGGTGTCTGCAGCAGCTACAAGCACAGTCCTTTATTTTTTTAAGAACATGGCATTTGTCTGTTTTTAAAATGAGGCTGAGCTGGGTCTTGGAAGCGGCCTGCAGGCTCTCTGCCTGTCATGCATGGCGCGTGCGCGCCCTCTTGCCATGGGCACTCTAGCCATGGCGTGCAGACTCAGTCGCTGTGGTCTGTGGCCTGGGTTGGCCCTAGGTGTACGGGATCTTAGTTCCCCAACCAAGGATCGAACCCTCCTTCCCTGTATTGCAAGGCAGATTCTTAACCACTGGACCACCAGGGACTTTCCTGTAAGTTCAGTCTTGGGAGTGTTTCCTAGCAGAGAAGACCAGCTTCCCATTTTGTCAACTTCTATGAGCATATGGAGAAGGCAATGGCAACCCACTCCAGTGCTCTTGCCTGGAGAATACCCGGGACGGGGGAGCCTGGTGGGCTGCCGTCTCTGGGGTCGCGCAGAGTCGGACACGACTGAAGTGACGCAGCAGCAGCAGCAGCATGAGCATGTGAGGTTACTTGCTTTTCTAATCCATGAGAATGCTAGGCCCTCTGTTGACGGTCAGGTAATTTCTACTCAGAAGAAAGGACCAGCACCAGTGGTTTTCAAATTACTGATTGAAAGCAACGTTTATTTTTCATCCTAAAACCCTGCCAGCATGTGAATGAGCCTGACACAAAAAATGCTAGAAGGCAGACGTCATCGTAGAGGTGAGGTGATTTGCCGTAAGACTTATTACATTAAAGAAAAACACTGTAATTATTTTTCATATTTTTATTGAATCATTTTTTAAATGAAAGTAGATGTGAAGAAAAAAGAAGCAAATAAGACATGTGGTTTTATTAACACATGCAGCATTGTAAAATTTAATAAAAGGAAAAAATGCAGATATGTAGGGTTGAAGGAGGAGAAAAGACAGTAACAGACAAAAGATAAATTATTTAACAATGCTGTCTAGAAAATTGACTGGATTGATTTTTGACATTTTTATAAGGAAATCTGAAACGTCAGTATCCAGGCTAGTTCAAGGGATAGTGCCTTTTAATGTCAAAATGCTTATAATTTAAGAGCACATTTCTCACCCCATTTCTCCTGACAGAAGCCATGACAAGCTTCAAGGACTAAAGTAGCCAGAGCTACAATCACAGAAAAAGCTGGGTCACTGCCCAGAAGGAGCTGAGATCATCAT
>SJYF01000263.1:1395808-1408991 GCA_006410515.1 Procapra przewalskii | reverse complement strand
ACATGGAACAACAGACTAGTTCAAAATAGGAAAAGGGGTCCGTCAAGGCTGTATGTTGTCACCCTGCTTATTTAACTTCTATGCAGAGTACATCATGAGAAACGCTGGACTGGAAGAAACACAATCTGGAATCAAGATTGCTGGGAGAAATATCAATAACTTCAGATATGCAGATGACACCACCCTTATGGCAGACAGTGAAGAGGAGCTAAAGGGCCTCTTGATGAAAGTGAAGGAGGAGAATGAAAAAGTTGGCTTAAAGCTCAGCATTCAGAAAACGAAGATCATGGCATCCAGTCCCATCACTTCATGGCAAATAGATGGGGAAACGGTGGAAACAGTGTCAGACTTTAATTTGGGGGGCTCCAAAATCACTGCAGATGGTGACAGCAGCCATGAAATTAGAAGACGCTTACTCCTTGGAAGTAAAGTTATCACCAACCTAGATAGTATATCCAAAAGCAGAGACATTACTTTGCCGACTAAGGTCCATCTAGTCAAGGCTATGGGTTTTCCTATGGTCATGTATGGATGTGAGAGTTGGACTGTGAAAAGGCTGAGTGCCAAAGAATTGATGCTTTTGAACTGTGGTGTTGGAGAAGACTCTTGAGAGTCCCTTGGACTGCAAGGAGATCCAACCAGTCCATTTTGAAGGAGATCAGCCCTGGGATTTCTTTGAAAGGAATGATGCTAAAGCTGAAACTCTAGTACTTTGGCCACCTCATGTGAAGAGTTGACTCATTGGAAAAGACTCTGATGCTAGGAGGGATTGGGGGCAGGAGGAGAAGGGGACGACTGAGGATGAGACGGCTGGATGGCATCACGGACTCGATGGATGTGAGTCTGAGCGAACTCTGAGCGATGATAATGAACAGGGAGGCCTGGCATGCTGTGATTCATGGGGTCGCATAGAGTCAGACACGACTGAGCAACTGAACTGAACTGAACTGAACTGATTCAGAACATACAAAGAACTCTGACATCTTTAAAAAAAGACCGTTAATTGAAAAAACAGCCAATGGAATTGTTTATTAGGCATTTCCCTATGGAAGATGTAGAAAAGGGCTAAAAAGCACATGAAAAGATCATTATAATACAGCATCATTAGTATTATGGAAATGCAAATCACAGCCACAGGGAGATGGAACTTCATGCCCCCTGCAATGGTATAGTACTACTAATATTTTTTTTTTTAATCTGTAATAGCAGGTGTTGGTGAGGATATAGTGAATTGGAACACTCACATACTGCTGGAAAGATTGCAAAATGATGCAACCACTGTGGAAGACAGTTTTGCAGTTACTGTGTTACCCCAAAATTCCACTTCTAGGAATAGACTTAAAAGAGCTGATAGAATATTCAAACAATTTATGCAAGAATGTTCACAGCAATTTGTGTTTTTAGTGGTAACAATCCAGACAGCCATCAACTATCACAGGCCAGACACATATCAAACTAAATATTATTCCAAGGTATACAAAATAGTGAGTAAATCCTTAGGGACAAAGAGCAGGTTAGTGGTTTCCAGAGGCCAGGGGCGAGGGGGTGAGGAATGACTGCTCGCAGGAGTGGGGTCTCCTTCGGGTGATGAAAATATTTTGGAACTCGATAGAGGTGATTGTTAGAGAAGGCAGTGGCACCCCACCCCAGTACTCTTGCCTGGAAAATCCCATGGACGGAGGAGCCCGGCAGGCTGCAGTCCATGGGTCGCTAAGAGTTGGACATGACTGAGCTACTTCACTTTCACTTTTCACTTTCATGCATCGGAGAAGGAACTGGCAACCCACTCCAGTGTTCTTGCTTGGAGAATCCCAGGGACAGGGGAGCCTGGTGGGCTGCCATCTATGGGGTCGCATGGGGTCGGACACGACTGAAGTGACTTAGCAGCAGCAGAGGTGATTGTTACACAACACTGTGAATATACTAAATTCCGCTGAATCGTATATTGAAAAATGGTTAGTTTTGTGTCATGCAAATTTTACTCAACAAAAAATTAACCGTGTATCACACAGAATTCAAAGGGAGCTCCCAAGGGGCTGGTGTGCGTGCATGCCTTTATGAGCCCCTCCCCTGGAGTGGTAACGTTCTCTGTGGGTGAAAGGTCCAAAGTCCTCATCTTTGTTGAAGAAAGCATTCAACAGGGACCTAGCTTGCAGAGCAGGCGTGGCATTTATTAGAAGCACGTGCTTGTGGGGGAGCACAGCTGAATTTGGAGAGTGAGTTGAACCTGACAGGGGCAGCTTAGTGTTAATTGGGGGCTAATCTTCCAGGGTTTGGATGGGCCCAGCTCCTTTTCCCCTCCCCTATGATCACGTCATCCACAGTTCCTCATTTGAGTTTCCATCAGGTTCCTTTTTGAATCTTCCCTGTGGGTGCCTAAGGGACACACCTGGGGAGGGGTCAGACCTCAGTGTTAACGCTCGTAATGATATTACAGTGCAGCCTGAGTAAGAGGACAATATGAGACCCCTCTGCGTGGGTCAGACTGGGACCTCCTCGTGACCACAAAAAGGCTGCTGCGGGTTGCTTTGTTTTTCATCCAATCAGGGTGCCTCTTTCCCTTGGTAATTTCTCTCAGGGGGTCAGCATGGAGCCAGCTTCAGGCTGACCCCAGGCCCATCTCCTGCTGCAGCAACGGAAACCGTGAATGTCCTGCAGTAGCACCTATGATGAGGTCACATCATGTGGCAAGGTGAAGAATTCTGCAAATGCAAGGTAAGTCGCTAATTATTGACAAAGTTTGAGTTCATCAATGTGAGAGTGTCTGAGCGGCCCAGACCTAATCCCAAAGGCCATCTGCTGCACAGGTGCTGTTCTGCCGGCTGTGTGGACAGAAGCTGCCGTCCTGAGCAGGGAGGAGGCCAGGCGGTAGGTCCCTGAGGACAGCTGGAGGCGACAGTGTCTCCTGGTCTAGAACCAGCAACAAAACATGGACCCCACTGTCCAGACTAAGGAGGGAATTCTCCCTGCCACCTGTAGTCTTGGAAGAGGGTCCTAAACCTGGGCACTGCCTCAGTCTCAGCCTGGGGGGCCTCTAGTGGAGGGACCAGCCAAGATGTGCCCGAGCTCCTGTCTGTAACTCTGAGATGATGACTTTGTGCTGTTTTTAAGCTGCTTCATTTGTGGCCTTTCATCACCAGAGAAAGAAAATTAAGACTGATAAAAAGCAGAGACATCAGTTTGCCAACAAAGGTCCATCTAGTCAAGGCTATGGTTTTTCCAGTGGTCATGTATGGATGTGAGAGTTGGACCATAAAGAAAGCTGAGCACCAAAGAATTGATGCTTTTGACCTATGGTGTTGGAGAAGACTCCTGACAGTCCCTTGGACTGCAAGGAGACTCAATCAGTCCATCCTAAAGGAGATCAGTCCTGAATATTCACTGGAAGGACTGATGCTGAAGCTTAAAGCCCAATACTTTGGCCACCTGATGTGAAGAGTTGTCTCGTTGGAAAAGACCCTGATGCTGGGAAAGATTGAAGGTGGGAGGAGAAGGGGATGACAGAGGAGGAGATGGCTGGATGACATCACCAACTCAATGGACATGGGTTTGAGTGAACTCTGGGAGTTGTGATGGACAGGGAGGCCTGGCGTGCTGCAGTCCATTGGGTCACAAAGAGTCGGACACGACTGAGCAACTGAACTGAACTGAGGAGTGAACTCCTCCACAGCATCTGACTCAGGGAAAGCTCCAGAGGCCTGAGGAACCCTACCGAGCCTTGGCTTGAGACAGCCGCAGCGCTGCCGGCCTGGTGTGCGCGCCAGATGCTGAGAAGACGGACTGCTGTCTGGGGTTTGCTGAGATGCTGCTGCTCTGAATCTGCTTGTTTGAGTAGCTGACCATAGGCTCCTAGGTCTTTCAAATATAGTACTTTTACTGGTCTCTGTAGCTAACTACCTGGAACACAAAAGCATTGCAGGTCTTAAATATGAATATTCATAGAGTTTCAGTTTTGTTAAAAAAAAAAAAAGAATGCTATTTTCTATTTGCCGCCAAGCACACATTCCTCAGGCATGTTGGGCGGTGGTTGCCCCTTCCCCAGATTTGAGCACCTCTAATCTGAGCAGGTGAAAGATGGGAAAAGGGTTCTGGGTTGCAGTTGTTTTCAACACACTTGCCAAGCAGCCACAGCCAGAGCGTCTTCCCCTCGACTCAGCGAGTGTTCGCACCTGTGGACCTCATGTTCCACGCTCCCTGCTTTGCTTTCTCCCCACTGGGAAACGCCGTGACTTCCTCTTCTGTGGAGATAATGCGGTGACTGGGGCTTCCGGAGTCAAGGGAACTTTTCTGTTTTGAATTCCTTCAGGCTTGTGCTTTCCCTGGGTGACATCAAGAGGGCATCACCCCCCTCGCTGTCAATTATTTTCAGACCCAGCTTTCTGTGTGAACACGGCTGCTTCTCCACCAGAGAGGACAGACGCTGATGACCACGTGCTCCCCCAAGCCAAGGGTCTGGCAGCAGCCCCTCATAGAACCATCTGTCACCGGGGAGGGGCCACAGCCCGCTGCGGCTGCACTTGGGGAGGCACAGGCTTTCCAAGCTCCTCTTTCATTAGAGTGCCAGCGGGGCCCGTGAGGTCCCCGGCAACTGTGCCCGTAATTACGCGCGGCTCCGATGCCTTTTCCATTTGCCCTGGGTGAGCTTCGAGCAGGCTGATGCTCTGCTTGGATCACCAGGCTTGGAGGGTGAGCTGAGGACAAGCAGGACTGGGACACTCGCCCTTAAGCAGCAGCTCCTTGATTCATTTTACACTTTGGTTGTGTTTTAATGAAGGCTCCTGAATGAATCTTGGATGCCACCGTCAACATACAGTGGGCACTGTGTCAGCAAACCGTGCCTTCAAGGGAAGGGGCAGACGGGATGGATGTGAGGCGGGCACTCACAGCGTCTGCGCTGTGCAGTCCTTGATCCACGGCCTTGTCACAGTAATGCTGTGTGATGTGTGTGTGTGTGTGCGTTCTAAGTCGTTCAGTCGTGTCCAACTCTGTGCAACCCCACGGACTGTAGCCCTGCAGGCTCCTCTGCCTGTGGAATTCTCCAGGCAGGAATACGGCGGTGGGTGGCCGTGCCCTCCTCCAAGGAGTCTTCCTGACCCAGGGATCAAACCTGGGTCTCTTAATTCTTCTGCACCTGGGAAGCCCCAGTGTTACTCTCTGACAGGGACGCGCGCTCTGTGTGGAAGCTCAGAGAGGTTGATGGGGCAGTAGTGGCAACGAGCGGAGCTGGGACTCAAGCCCAGGCTTCTTTTGATAGAGACTCTCTGCCTTTTCTCTTACACCTCCAAGGAGAGCAGCAGCAGCAACTTCAAAGGTTATTATTCTTTTTTCCCATCTTTTGGCCACACTGCACAGCACGCCGGATCTGCATTCCCAACCAGGATTCAGATCCCTGTTGCCTGCAGTGGAAGTGCAGGGTCTTAACCCCTGAACCTCCAAGGAAGCCCCCAGAAGCTGCAATGCTCTAAATTCATTCAGCTTGAGTCCTTCTCCCTTCCACTCTCATCTGCCACGCTCAGGGCATGAAACAGTTCAAGGAAAATTCCTCCACCCGACCTGTGGGACCTGCTCTGAATCCTGGTTTCTCCCTCGCCTTGGTGGTCTGTGCTGGGCAACCGAGGAACTGCTTTTCTTTCAAACTGGAGCTGGAGCCTCTCAGCCCACTGCCTGCTTCCGTCTCCCCGAATGGCACCCCCAGCTCTGCAGAGGAGAGGTGGCTCAGAACCTAGAGACCCTCAGGAGTTGTCTCAGCCCCACCCGTTTCACCGTTCTGTGGAAGTTCTCTTTGGTGAAGACTTTCCATTTCTCCACACTTCCGTCTCCTCCCCTTGGCTCTGGGTCCCGAGCCCACCAAGCTGCAGCTGGGGCGGAGGATGGGAAGGGGAAGGTGCCTTTCTCTGTCACCCAGACAAACATGGCTCCCCATCCAGCCTCTCAATTATTCTCTTGATTTTACTGTCAGCGGCAACGTTTCTTTGTTTGTCTCAACAATCCCAGTTAGTCTCTGTTCCTCTCTTTGCATCCTCTTCCGTGTCCTGTCCTGATCTTGCTGTTTTCTAGGACTTCTGTCTTTCAAGGAAGAAGTGATGTGTGGTAGGGGAAGTCGCCGGTAAAGCCGACACGGTTCCCCTCTGCTTTTGCTCCATTGCAATGAGATATCACAGGGAAACAGACATGCCACTTCCCAAATCACAATTTTGCAGATAAAAAAAGATATCTAAAAATCTACAGCTTGCCCTGATGACGGTTCTGTGACCACGTAATAATAGATGGCAACTCTCTGCAGATTTCAGCATCTTGATCAAATTGTTTTAAAACTTCCCATAGGATGTTGTGTTTGTTTTATGAGATGTCTATGTTGTCTAGGCAGTGAACTCTGTGAGCACAGAATATTTTTTTTAATTTTTATTTTATCTTGGATTATAGTTGCCCAGGTGACTCAGTGGTAAAGAATCTGCCTGCCAAGCAGGAGACGTGAGTTCCATCCCTGGGTCAGGAAGATGCCCTAGAGACGGAAATGGCAACCCACTTCAGTGTTCTTACCTGGGAAATCCCATGGACAGAGGAGCCTGGTGGGCTACAATCGATCATTAGCGGCAGAGACAAGGCATAAACCTGTTTTGGGGCTCCTCATCTGATATTCTTTCTGCTATATCACATTGGCATTCAATCCTATATAGTAGTATATTTACCTTTGGAATATTATACAAAGGACCACATTTAGAAGCAGTGGTGGCCATGTGTTCTGAAATCCTAGGCTAGTATGAACCACCCCCTCCCAGGAAATTGAGTGTAAGGTTTGTGGGAATTATGCAAGCACATTTTCCTATAGGAGGGTCCACAGCTTTGATCAGATTCTCTAAAAGGTCAGTGATCAACCAAAAAGTTTGAGTCCTGGTCAGAGATTAGTTAAATATAAAAAGGGAGGCTAATTTAGAGCATTTTTGAAAGACAACATCATTTGGCATCAAATACCAATATGTTTGGGCTTCCCTGGTAGCTCAGACTGTAAGGAATCTGCCTACAAGACAGGAGACCCAGGTTCAGTCCCTGGGTGGGGAAGATATTCTGAAGAAGGGAATTGCTAGCCACTCCAGTGCTCCTGCCTGGAGAATCCCAGGGCTGGGGGGGCCTGGTGGGCACGACTGACGTGACTTGGCAGCAGCAGCAGCAGCACTAATAAACACACACACAGCTTATGTTCCCGATGGCGCTGGTGGCTTCGTCACTCAATCGTGATGAACTCTTGAGACCCCATGGACTGTAGCCCACCAGGCTCCTCTGTCCATGGGATTCTCCAGGCAAGATACTAGAGTGGCTTGCAATTTCCTTCTCCAGGGGAATCTTCCCAACCCAGGAATTGAACCCAGATCTTCTGCACTGCAGGCAGATTCTCTACCAGCCAAGCCACGGGGGAAGCCCCTATGGGGAGCTTGCCCTGTGAGGGAAGCTGTGAGGGGGCCCCACGTTTCTGATGACAGCTTCTGTTTTAATCTATAGACTCTAGGCTCCTCCTAGGTCCCCACCATTCCAAGGGGCCAAGAAAGACCCTAGCGGTTTAGGAAGCTTCTAGACCAGGGGTTGGCTGACTTCTCCTGGAAAAGGCCAGGGAGTGCCTATCTCAGGCTCTGCATGCCAGGTGGTGTGGGCGCAGGTATTCAGGGCGCCCGTATAGCCTCAACACAGTCACACACTCCAAGCCAATTAAACAGGGCTGTGCTCAGACGACCTGCTGCATTTGACAGCGGGCTGAGACATGCCAACCCCTGGCCCCTTTACAGAGGTTTGTGAAGACAAACGTTTACTTTCCTAGAGGCAGAGAGCGGTTGTCATAACTTTATAAATTCTTAATATCTTTCTTTTAATAGAGAGGGAAAGCGCTCCACAAACAAACAAACAAAAAAACCAAGTCTTCCTCATTGAATGTCAAAGTCTGGAGGGAAATCAGAATTCATTTGACCCATCACTTGGCACTAGTGATAAAGAACCTGCCTGCCAGTGCAGGAGACGTGGAGATGTGGGCTCAATCCCTGGGTGGGGAAGGTCCTCTGGAGGAGGAAATGCAGCCCACTCCAGCACGCTTGCCTGGAGAGTCCCGTGGACAGAGGAGCCTGGCGGGCTGCAGTCCATGGGGTCGCAGGGAGTTGAACACAGCTGAAATGACTTAGCATGCACGCATCACTTATTCTGAAGATATGGAAAGTGAAGGCTCAGAGAAGCAAATGGTTGAAACAATACACCTTAGGAAAGGAGATTACAGTTCTGAGTCCCTGTCTTTTGATTTGGTTGTTGCTGTTTAGTCACTGAGTCGTGTCTGACTTTTTGTGACCCCATGGACTGTAGCCCACCAGGCGCCTCTGTCCACGAGATTCTCCAGGCAAGAACACTGGAGTGGGTTGCCATTTCCTTCTCCAAGGGATCTTCCCAACCCATGGATCAAACTCGCATCCCCTACTTTTACAGGTGGATTCTCTATCACTGGAGCCACCAGGGAAGCCAGTCTTTTGATTGTCAAGTATCTACTGCAGAAAAGGCCAAAGGGAATCAGGAAAGTGACTGAGGTCAGGCCCAGTACACAGACTGTGAGTTACCAATACCTAAAGCTTTCTAAACTTTGCTTTAGTTATCATTCATTTGCAGCCTGATAGCAATCAGTAAATAATGGAAACCATTAGCATTGCTAATGTTTTGTGAAATACCCCCTGGGGGCACCACAAACATTAGCAGAGTTTCAGATTTTTGTCTCCAAAGCAGAAGGGAAAATTAAAGGAGCCTGATCTCTTCCTTGGGAAAGGCGGCATCTCTTAAAACGTTCATCTGAAGACCCTAAACGTAAAAGGCCAGTTCTGTGTGGTGCAGACATTGCTGCCACAGCTCCCACCTGGCGTTTCTCCTGGGTAAACGCTCGCCATTCTCTCCTCTCTCGCGGTTCCTGCACGGCTATGCCTGCCTTAACTTCAGCCATTGCAGGAATGCTTGTGTGTTGTTTGAACCTCCCTGAGGGATTTCCCTGGTGTCCAGGGTGGAGACTTCCTCTTCCAGTGTAGTGGGTGTGAGTGAGTTGATCTGTGAACTGTGAGCTAGAATGCCACATGCCTCGTGACCCAAAGAACAAGCATAAAGCAGGAGCAACACTGTAGCCTGTTGATGTTGGCAAACCCAGCGCAGTAAAGTGAAATTAAAAAAAATTAAAAAATAGATAAATTGGTCCACATAGAAAATCTTTAAAAAAATGGATTTATCAGAGATTAAAACAATGTACTAAGTGGAAGCAAAGTCCTTTTCCCTCCTCCTATTATAGAAAAGACATTAAAAAAACAACTTTCTATCGTGTTCCTTTTACAGACAGAAGAAAAGGACAGCAAACCTGTGATAAAGCTGCTGCATTCTGTGCTGACCTTTATAATGGCGTTTACTTCCCGTGAAGAGTACCTGTGAGCTTTAGAGCTATTACCCCCAATAGATGGAGAATGGAGCTTCTTGTCACTCTGAAATGGTCCTATGCCTGCCTGGCCCGAGGACTGCTGGTCCCGTGAATGTCCTCATCATGGCTTTTACTGTGCTGATGATGTTGTTTTGGGTCCTTAGCCCTTGTTTTCACATATCTGGCAACTCAGGCAGCAGAAAGAAAAAATAAAGAGGCCTAAAGGACAAGTGAAAAAATTATGCCCCCCACCCCCACCCATGTAAGCTCTCACAATTTCCTAGTCTATAATTTACAATCTTTACAAAGACATAAAAGGAAAAATTAATTTTAAGTGCTTTAAATTAATCTATTCAATTGGGATTGGACTAATCTTCACATACATGTAGCAATATCTTTTATATATATTAACAACATTGCTAATCTGCTATACATATATAATTATCAATAGATGGATATAGCTGATTAACAATGTCGTGCGATAGTTTCAGGTGAACAGCAAAGGGACTCAGCCATACGTACACATGTACCGTTCTCCCCCAAACTCCCCTCCCATCCAGGCTGCCACATGACCCTAAGCAGGGTCCCCTCGCCATAGAGTCACCTGCAGTCCTTGTTGGTGATCCGTCTTAAATACAGCACCGTGGATGTGTCCATCCCAAGCTCCCTAACATCCCTTTCCCCTGGCAACCGTAAGGTCATTCTCTGTGCTTCTGTTTGTGAACAAGTTCATTTTATTTCTTTGTATATTCTGCATACGAGGGATGCCATGTGGTATTTCTTCTTCTCTGACTTACTTCACTCTGTGTGACAATCTCTAGCTCCATGCATACGTCTGCAAACGGCACTTTTATATATGCTAGGCCTCTTTATGCAACTTGGACTGGACCAATCTTTTTTCAAGTTTTTATATTACATAGCTGATTAACAATGTCACGTCAGTTTCAGGTGGACAGAAAAGGGACAAAAGCTGATTTCAGTAGTGAGGGAACTCCTTAAGAAAAATCTGAGCAGATGCTGAAATCACATATTGGAAAGGGAAAAGTCAAGCATAAGAAGAACCGAGTCTGCCAAGGTTTAAATAGCAACTGGTGCTTCCACAGCAACAATTTTCTTTGAGAAAATCTACCATATGCTTTATGTGAAGTCCATCTGCAAATGTAACACCCAGATGCATACTCTTCCTTCCAGAAATGCTACACCATGGCTGAATGTCGTCTGTGACCTAGAGCATTGATAAAGGGATGCCATTTTCTCCTCTTTCTTCTCTTTTTTTTTCATTTTAAAAGCAATAAAAAGATAACTGTACAAACTGTAAACATCAAAAGAACAGGAAATAAGAAACAGCACTCATTTCAAATCTCACTCCCCATCTCATAACCAACTGTGTGCTTCTTTTACATAAATACGATCATATTCTTTCCCCCCTTTGTATAACTTGATAGATCATTCCACTTCCATTCTTCTTCAAAACCATCTATTTTAGAGGTGGTACTGGTAAGCACTGGCATTTTATTTACCTTTGTGAAAATAAACCACATATGCATAAGGTTAAAAAATCAGGATATTTAAGAGTTTGGGATGAAAATACGGATTTTCCCCATGAAAGGCAGACACTTTAACAGTATGATAAAGATTCTGTTCAAACACAAATACATGTGTGCACAAAGGGAATCACAAAATACACGCTATTCTCTACAACCGGATCTTTATTACTTAACATATTTAAGTAATAAATATGGAGATCTTTACAAATAGATCTGTCTCAACCCAGTAACAGCTGCAAACTGCTTCATTTTAAGGTCTGGGCATACCTTCAATGTCCCATTGAAGACTTCTGAGCCCCTTTAGTTTCTTGCCAAATTCTGACAACACTGACAAACTAAAAGAAGCCAAGAAATCTTATACATGAAGGTCAGAGGATATGCATTAGTTGCGTCCAAAGTCTGTCACAGGAGATGTGATAAATGCAATAAAAATGAAATAATCCTACTAAATTCTTTTAAGCATGTTGGATCTTTGTTTAGTATTTAACTGAATTTCTCACTTCGCATTATGTAATTATTTTAAACATAAACATACAAATCCAGAGAAGTTTCTAATGACAGACTATAAATAAGGTTGTTTTCTGACCTTGTATGTCAGTGATTTCTATCTTCATTCCTCAGGGAGAGTCATTTGCAGGAATGCCGGTCAAAGGCATCTATTAACTTTTGAAAATTATTAATTTATATGTTTAACAAATGAACACATGCTCATACTTTGAGAGTCTCACCAATCTCTAAGATGTACGGCGACATCCAAACCAGTATTTTGTCGTAACGCGTCCCCTTCCCGAGCTCTGCTCAGAGCCACCACTTTCAGCCCTCCTGTGTGTCTCTTCCCTTGAACGTTTCTTTTAAGCAATAACACAGAGGTTACTGGTTTCGGCTGATTTATAATGTTAGACAGTGCGGCCTGTATTTTTCAATTTGAACGTGTGAAGCACCCACCCCTCCCCCATCCTCCAATGATCATTGTGTTATGGATTTAATTAATTCAGTATTTTGTGTTTTCTTTATTGTGCCTATTGGCATAGGGTTCTTGGGGAAGTCAAACGAGGGACTATAATTACTTTTGCTTTATTGTCTAATTCCTTCTTGTATTTCCTGGAGTGAAACACAGTTTGAATTTTTTCGGTTGCTTAGGGCTTTAGGGACGCGGCACCATTCCACGTGGCCCAGCCTGTCAGATTCTCTGTCTGACCCCGTCTCCTTTTGTTCCTCCTTCCTGACGCCCTCTGACTTCCCACCTCGGTCCAGGACAGCAGCCCTCGAGTCTTGCGTGGCTGTTTTTTCACAACGTTGGTCATCACGTTGGAAATTTCAGACTTCTAGCAGGTGTTGGAACCCTGGATTCCTATTTCCTGGGTTCCATGCTTTCTCTGGAAAGAGTGTGACCTCCTTACAAGGAAGCACCTCCTGCTATGATCAGAGAAAGCATAGGTTATTCGTGGGAAAACTTAGTCTTTAAAATGGTTTTAGTCCGCCCGCACACTGCATGATGGGTTATAAGTGAGGGTCCTGATTCCCATTCTTTAAATTTAACTTGGGCCCTCTCTCTCAACACGTGTTCTTCTGTGTAGGATACGTGTGNNNNTGTGTGTGTGTGTGTGTGTGCTGTGCCTAACTGCCTCAGTCGTGTCCGACTGCTACTCCATGGACTGTAGCCCACTAGGCTCCTCTGTCCATGGGATTCTCCAGGCCAGAATACTGGAGAATGCCTTCCTCCAGGGGATCTTCCTGGAAATCCAGGAAACAAACCTGCATCTCAAAAGTCTCCTGCCTTGGCAAGCAGGCTCTTTGCCACTAGAGCTACTGGGAAGCCCATGTGTGTATACATGTGTGTGCATTTATGTGTGTGCATTTATGTGTATACTATGTGTCTGTGTGTGTATGTATGTATATATAATTTATTCTCTTTAAGTTTATTTCTGGATTAACTGTTATGCAATAGAAAATTTTATATATATATAGTCTCTAATTTTGTTATCATTTCTCTCTTACTTTCCATCTAAGTTTTATTTCTATTCCTTGCACGACATCTGAATTTTACCTTCTAACGCTTCTATTGAATATGTGGTCACTCCTTTCATAGCTTAATCTCCTAATGCTCTTCTCATCTGATTGCCCCCTCTTCGAGGCATTCTTCTTCTTTTTTTTTTGGTATGCTTCAATATTAACCTGCACATTCTGAAGTTGTTAACTATGGGGTCTGCTGTTT
>SJYF01000263.1:1381586-1395183 GCA_006410515.1 Procapra przewalskii | reverse complement strand
TTATACTTTTCTTTTTTATGGTGTCATTTAAGTGTGGTTTCAGGCAAGAATGAAGATAAACACACGTGTTCAATCCATTGTGCTTTATCATGAGGTTTAAATAAATATAAGTTTTCTTTCTGCTTTATTTTGGTAGTGTAAGTCCTGAAATAACATAATGGGCTACTTCAAGTTGGGGCTCAGGGAAATATATTTGGAGGTTTAGGTTTGAGAATTTGTTTCTGGCTTAAAAGATAAGGTTCATTTATACAGAAAAAAACTCGTTCATTTCATTCATTAGCATATGTCCACAGACATTGCAAAGCTGAATACTAAAAGAAAAAAAAAAAGATGATTTCCATGGAACTTGGTTCCATCAAACAGAAAAGTATAAGTGTCTTCTGTTGCCGCTGAGGCTATACTGCTCCAGATCATAGTTTGTGCAAAACGGGAGGCATTTGAGAGTTGTTTTTCCTCCCTGATGTACAGCATAGATTGATTCAGAGATAATGTACAGGTTATGTGGTTTCAGGGCGCTGGGAATGCGAGAAAAATTTCTGATTAAAGCTTTTTGAATAATTCTTGCTGGAGGCACTATATTCCATTTACTGTGAGTTGTGTATATTTAACATCTGAAATAATCCAGAGCAAACACTGAAGACTAAAAATAAATAAAGAAACCGACCTTCCCAGAGAAGCAGTGTATTTTCAAGCCCTGCTCGACTTTCTTGGAATGAGACTGTCAGAAGCATCTCTGGTCAGATCATTAGCTGGTACACGGTGCCTTGGATGCGGCAGCCTGTCCTTTCCCGGACACCAGGATCTCAGTTGGCATTCGGAGCAGCTTGTAGATTTCTGTCTGAGGAGCACTGGCAAAGGAGAGCCAGAAAGAACTGAGTTTGAGCCCCATTTATGGCCGTGATGCTGAGAAGTCAGGAACCTGCGTGACCCTCTTTAAATAACAAAGGTACAGATGCTGTGGAAGGATTTCATAAAGGTGAAAAGAGATTGTGTGTGTGTGCACGCGCTGGAGGGAGAGAGAATCCTAAAGGATCTCCCTGGTGGCCCAGTGGTTAAGATGCTGCCCCTCCAGTGCAGGGGCTGTGGGTTCGATTCCTGGTTGAGGAACTAAGATCCCTTGTGCCTCAGGGTATGGTCAAAAAAAAAAGTTTTAAAAAGTAGACTATTTGTCATTTCTTTATAGCATCCACTAATCTGAAATAACCATCTTGAAGTCAGGTAGATAGAACAGACATGCCTTCCCCTTAGAAACTCCTGGGCAGATAGAACCGGGAGTGTGATTGTGTTGGTATTTGTGGAGTGTGAGGCCCAAAGATAGATCTCTAGGTAAGTAAGTGGCCCACACTGACAGTCTGCTAGGAAGGGAGGTTTCCATTTTTAAGAACACCCATCTGAAGGCTGACTATAGTTTCCTTTTAAATATTTGTATTTGAAGCCACAGTGACATTCTTCCTCTCTATAGGCCGGTTCTGAAAGTCTTATTCTTGGCAGAATTCGCTCCCACTAGCCCGGTCCTAATACCCGTAGTGCACGAAATGACAGACTTCTTCCAGGAGACGGATAAGCCCGCGCCTGCGAGGCCTGGCTGCCCAGAACGAGTCTGGCAGTGCTGATAACAGCGCTGTCGTCTCTGTGGTCTGATGGAAGAGGAGGGAAAAAAAGAAAAAGAAAAGCTCACTGCCACAACTTTCTTTCTGGAAGACTTGACTGCATGCTGTACTTTCAGTTTTGTCAGAGGAAGTGGGTGTCGATCAAGATATTTTAGGAAAGGCTTAACTTTCCCCGGCTATATTGTGAGCTTTTGAATGTGCCCTGATTCACAGAAATATCCGCACATTGGTGAGGGAAAAGATCAGTAGGCTTTGTCCGGGGGATGCTATTTTATTTCCCTATTTATTTTTGCAGAAAGCATCTTACAGCTGTTGCCTGTGTGCAGAAACGCCAGGGAAGGGGCCCGCGCTGTGGGAACAAGGCTGGAGAAACCGCTGGCTCTGATGAACACAGGAGAGGTGGCCCTTCCCCAGCACGGTACTTCCACGCGGGCAGGAACCTGTGCTGTGCACGCTTTGTTAGACCCCTCTTCTAGACGGACTGTCTAAGTGCAGTGAGGCCTCTCTGCAGATGCTTTTGCCAAATGGCCATGTGTGGTGGCACTTCCCAGGTGGCTCAGAGGCAAAGAATCCGCCCGCCAGTGCAGGAGACGTGGGTCTGATCCCTGGGTCGGGAGGATCCCCTGGAGGTGGGCATGGCGACCCACCCCAGTATTCCTGCCTGCAGAATCCCGTGGACAGAGGAGCCTGGCGGGCTGCAGTCCATGGGGTCACAAAGAGTCGGACACGACTGAGCGACTGAACAAGTAGCATCTGAAGGATCTTCCTAAGAGAAGGTGCTTTTCCTTCCATGGGGACGATTTTCAGGCTCTTCTCTCTGCACTGTTATGGGATGCTTGAGAATCTCTGGGAAAGCTTAATTTTGAATATGATTTAATAAAAACCCTGACTGAACAAAACCCTTCATGCATGAGCTTTGAGTCAGTGGCTCTTTCATCACCTCTTCAGCTCTTTCCTATGTCACGGTATTTCCCACGTCCACCTGTTTCCACCACCAGAAAACTGCAAGGCGTGGGGGCTCCCAAATAAGACTTTTCAGTGGAGTGTGATATTTTCCTCCGAGGATGATCTTGAGATATTGAGCTAAAGGTCAGGAGGATTAGTGGCCACTTAATCTGCAGGGAGACTGGGAGTGTGAGCGGCAGCGCGGGGGAGGCGTCCCTGTTGTCATGAGGTCTCGCTTCGCCGAGTCTGCACAGCAGGTTTTCCAGTAGGTGGACACAAGTATCCAGGATGTGAAGGTAAATCAAGGCCCTGTCCCCTCTCCCCCTTAACTGTGTGTAGCACACTTAACTCTCATATCCGTCACTTCAAGCCTTTTATCACCCTCCCTCACCCATAGAGCAATGGCAGGGAACTAACATTAATCAAATTCTCATTGTATTAAATATAATATGTAGTAGACCATGTTTTGTAAAAGTGTTGTGTTCTTTCATTGTCTCAACAACCCTAAGACTATTGATTTAGTTATATTAGTCTATATTAGTCAGGTGTCTTATAATCCATGTTTTATTTGTAAGGAAATAGCTTCAGAGTGGTGAAGTGACTTGCTCAAAGTCACACAGCAAATCTTTAGAGGCTGAAAGGTAATGACAAGTTGAAACAAAGATACAAATTAATTTGTTCATCTACCCATAGTATGAAAATTAAAATGATCAGAGTCCAGATATACAGGTCCTGAATCAGAAACTCATTTGACCTGAGTCAGCTGATGACCTTGTCAAAAGTGTTCCATCTCCCCCAGCCTCAGTTCCCTCATTTTCAAACAATGTATCATATTTACTCTGGTCCCTAAATCCCCTCCAGGTGACATATAAGTTCTCTCCATTCCATGATGCTTGCCAGCTGGCAGGCACCACTGACTGTTGCCCAGATACAAACACAGACAAGTGTGCACACGCGTGCACACACACAGACACACGCTCTTGCAGGAGGAGCTGTGGGTCTCGTGAAAGCAGAGCACTGTCTTCTCAGAAAGAATGACGCTAGTGCTGCGTTAGATGAGATGATGAGCGAGCTTCAGTCTTTGCTTCTAGTCCTGAAATGAGCTGCTTTTCATTAAAGAGAAGCATCCGAGAGTGTAGGGCAAACCAAGCGCACGAGTCTTCCGTCTGGTGGAGATGAGGAACAGCTGAGAAAGCGAGGAGCACATGTTACTGACAGAGGCAATCTTCATCAGTTTGCACAGTGATGGAAGTTGCTGGCCATCCCATCCCCATTCAGCCCTTTCAGCTCTCACTAAAGGTGTTTTTTTTTTTTTTCTGGGTCAAATGCCATTTCTGGGATGTCAGTTATTTGATTCATTTTGACCTGTGGGCTGGAGGTCTACTTGTAAGAAATTCCTGAATAAACAGCAAGATCCTATTGTAGAGCACAGAGAAGTATATTACGTATCTGAGGATAAACCACAATGGAGAAGGGTATTTAAAGAGAATACACAGAAAAGAATATATAAGTGTGTGTGTGTGTGTGTGTGTGTGTGTGTGTGTGTGTGTGTATGCTGTATATGCTTCTCAGGTGGTGCTAGTGGTAAAGAACCCACCTGCCACTGCAGGAGACTTAAGAGACACGGGTTCGATCCCTGGGTTGGGAAGATGCCCTGGAGGAGGGCATGGCAACCCACTCCAGTATTCTTGCCTGGAGAATCCCATGGACAGAGGATTCTTGCAGGCTACAGTCCATGGGGTCGCAAGAGTCAGACATGACTGAGTGACTAAGCACACACACACACAGATATACGTGTGTGTGTGTGTGTGTGTGTGTGTGTGTGTGTATAAAACTGAGTCACATTGTACAGCGGAGATGAACACAACATTGAGAATCAACTATACTTAATTTTTTTTTAAAAATCAGGAAAAAAGATTTTGTCTGCCTGTCTGGTAAAAGAGGGAGTCTTAAAAGCCAGTGTTGCCTCAGGCCTGTAGCCTTCACTTGGAGCTTAGGAGTCATAATAATGACAAGACTGCAGTGTTTGTCCAAGGTGTTTGGCTTATGTTGTCAAGAACAGCAAGGAAGCCTTGGTCCTTCTCCCGCCTGAATTTAGACGAAGGATTATTACTTTCATAAAACACTTGCCCCAAATCACTTGTAAAGGAATCATTACTCAAAAAGATCTCTATAAAGAATTCCTAATTTTCTCAAAATATTTTACATCTCATGGACACTCAAGATCTTGGCAGTCCTTGGCACAGCCTTATTGAATATTTGCTGTTCATGATTTGTTTCCAGATGAAGTGCAGAAGGAGTTGAAATAAATTAGCAATTTGTGTGTTTTAGGCACTATATCTATTTTAGTTGTAGAGAGGCTGATCACCTATTAAGGTGAGAGAGAATTCAATTTCTACCTCCCATTCCATCTAACATTTTCTTTGAAAATGCAATTTTTTTCTCTTGCTGAAGTCCATTTTCCCGTCTTTATCTTTCAAAGAAGGAATAATTACCCTATTTCTAGACTTTGTATTTATCTTGAACCTTTTCTTTCACTTTCTGGAAGATTAGTAGAGCTGACCTTCCCTTCTCGTCTTCCCTCTCTGTTATAATCCTCAACTGCTCCATCCAAGTTGAGGAAACCCATTGAAAGCATTGCCTCAAGGTTTCTCAAGTAGAGTGCATCTAAAGCTGATTGTTTCAAATGTTCACCTGTTACGTAACTGCTGTGACCGCTTTAGAAACACCCAACCAGCAGTCATGCTGAATGGGTTTTCCAAAAAGTCCTCGGTTTTGTGGTTTTTGTTAATGTGTGAATGTTTCTATTCGTCACCCGATGGAGAAGGTCCTAGAAAAAGAGGCCATCTGGGGTAAGCTGGAGAAAAACGGTTTGGGGACAAGGCAGTAGGTCCCACGAGGTCCTGTGAGTCACTCTGCCAAACTGTGAGCCCCCCCCCGCTGTGCCTGTGGACACACACGTCCGTGCGTCCCTGTGTGAACTGCCTTCTGTCCCTCACGTATGACATCTTAAGCGTGCAAAGAGAAAGGACAAGTAAGCAGTCGGCCAATTCACTCTTAAGATTTAAAAAGAGAACATATTCATGTCTTCCATAAGTAATACCAATAAACAGTGTCCATGCATGTTTTATCCATGTGTACAAAGAGAAGAGTACACAGGCTGAGCCTCAGAGGCAGAGCAGGAGCGGGAGAGCGAGGCGTGAGGGAAACAGGGAGCGCGACGCCCTTGGTGGATGTGCGGCAGGTGCCGCTGGAAGCTCAGCTTCTTTACGCACTGATGCCGATCGAATCTGAGACAGGGCTTTGGGTGAGGTCGAAAAGCGGAGCGTTAGTACTCTGCCAGGAAAGGGGGGCACGGCGGCCTCCAGCCTCAGAACACTGCGTGTCCCCGCCGGAGAGGGAGAGGATAGTACAGTGAGGCTCCCAGCCAAGGTTCAGAGAGGCCGCGGTCACTCACGCGTGTTCTTCCGATGCGCTGCGGGCGAGGTGGCGGGCGGGGGCAGCATCGCAGCCTGCAGGCCCCGCGGGGCTGCGCTCTGCGTGCGCGGGCGGCGGCACCCACTGGTTTCTCAGTAGCTCCGCGCGCCTGGAAGGGGTTTCAGTGTCTGCCAAGCAGCCCGGAGGCACTCCCGCGTCCCCAGCCGGCGCCCGGGCCCCGCCCCGAGGCGGCCCTGCGCCTGCCCTGGCTGTCTCTCCCTGGTCCTGCGCCCCTTCTCCCTGAATCTGCCCACGGAGCTCGGGGAAGGTCGTGGGCGCTGGCTGAGACCGTCTCCTGTAATCGGGAGAGTAGCGCGCAGGGCAGGAGAGGGCGGTGGCACCCACGTCAGCGCTCTTGCCTGGAAAAGCCCATGGACGGAGGAGCCTGGAGGGCTGCAGCCCGTGGGGTCGCAGAGAGTCGGGCACGACTGAGCGCCGCAGCAGCAGCAGCAGCAGGGCGCATGGCGAGGCTGGCGCCCAGGCCCACAGCGCCCTGCTTGGCATCAGCGATGGGCCCTGTGTCTAGAAGCCTCTGGACACAGACACTCTGCCAAGCTGCTGTCGTCTTTGAAATGCGTGAAATTCGTCTCATAGGACTTTTGGGAAGATTGAAATGGCTAAGAGCAGTGGCGCACTCAGAGCAGCGCCTGGCGCTGGGCGCGCTGCGCGGTTTTGGCATTAGTGTCATTAGTGTCGCTGCCCCAGGAGGATTTGTCTCCCGTCCACACGGCTGTGTACGCGTATGAGCATACTCGACGTTGAGAGCCACTTCCACGTAAAATGAGTAAGCGCAGTCTCCTTTATTCTTCTCAATTATCAGGTCAGCCTTGTAAGACAAGGTGTGGAAATGACATGTAGAATGATGGTTTCTTCTCTTTTTTTTTATGTACATTTAATTTTCGGGCTAACTGTAGGGAGATATTTAGTGAGGACAAAACATTATTTTGAGTAATTGAGTTAGTAGATACTTATACTTCTCAACAGAAGTAGAGTTAGTAAATGCATCTACCAGCTCAACAGAATCCAGAATCTGCTCAATCCAAGGCCAAGCTTAAGAGTAACATAAACACATTTAGATATGTGAGACCTTGTGGTTCTAAATAGGTCTGTATGTCATCTTCTACTTACTTTTTTGTCATAGATGTCTTGACTGGACCATGCTGAATGAACTCACATGTCCCCTGGGTGTTACTCAGAAGTTACTCAGTCAATGTGAATTCCTGCCCCTTTCTTTTTCTCCAAGGTAGCAATTAAAGTCAGGAAAATCATTTATTTTTTTACTGTTCAGAAAGAGCTGTTGTATAAATTCAATGTGCTAAGTTCACTAATTATAATCAGTGTTTAATTGCCTCTATCATATTCACAAGATAATATTATGCTTCAGGCTATGCAACTTATAGAAAGGCAATGATCACCCATTTTAAAATTTTTCCTCACATTTTTGAAAAGCTTTTAGGAATATAAATCGATTTCTCCATATGGGGTGTAGATGCATTTCTGAATACGAACTTTGAAACCATTTGGAGCTTATGATCGTGGAGACGCAAAGCAACTTGATGTGCATAACCTCCTTTTTCTAACTGAAGTATAGTTTATATTCAATGTTAGTTTGGGGTATATAGGAAAGTGATTCAAATGTACATATATGTATGTAATTTTTCAGATTCTTTTCTCTTATGAGACTCCCTGGTGTCTCAGATGGTAAAAAATCTGCCTATAATGAAGGAGACCCAGGTTCGATCCCTGGGTCGGGAAGTTTCTCTTATAGGTTATTACAGAATATTGAGTAGAGTTCCCTGTGCTATACAGCAGGACTTTGTTGACTATTTTGTATCAATGTATAGTAACAGGTTTATGTTAATCCCAAACTCCTAACTAACCCCTGTCTCCCACCGTCCCTTTGGTGACTGTGAGTGTGTTCTGTGTCTGTGGGTTAGTTTCTGTTTTTCAATGAGTTCATCTGTATCATACTTTTTAGATTCCGCATATAAGCTGTATCAGATGATGCTTGTTTTTGTCTGGCTTACTGCACTTCGTATGATCACCTCTGGGTGTATCAGTATTGTCGCAAAAGGCGTTATTTCATCGTCTTTTACAGCCAAGTAATAGTCCACGTTGCCTTCTTTATCCATATCATCCATGGACATTTATGCTGCTTCCGTGACTTGGCTATTGTAAATAGTGCTGTTACGAACAACGGAGTGCATGTACCCTTTCAAATTATGGTTTTCTCTGGACGTTTGTCCAGGACTGGGATTGCAGGACCATGTGGTAGCTCTTAGTCTCGTAGAAAATCGAGTGTTGGAGAGTCTTTGTCCTAAACCACACAGTGGTCCTTAATGACGCTGCTGCTGGCTTTGCCACAGGCGTTGAGGAAGGCAGGCGTGCGGGGGCTTGATCCCCAGGCACCTGTCCGTCTCCCAGTCGTAACCGTGGCTGATCTTTTTCCGCTCCAGGCAAAATGGCATGTGCCTCTGCTGCCTCTGCCGTCAGAGCCCCTCCTCCTGAGTCCTGCTGAAGGAATCTTCTCCTGCAGCCTGGCCCTGCCTGGGGAAGATTGCGTTCTGCCTGAGGAAATAAGCTATGTTGTCCTTAGAAAAACAGGGATATTAACAGGATCTTGTCCACATATGGTGATGTTCCAGACCATGTGCCAGACAGTCATTTTGTTCTGTTAAAATAGTCTTTTTTTCATCACAGTACTTTTCCTTGAGTTTGCTTACTCTTTATAAAACGTTTAGCCACAAGTGGCTTATCGATTCTGGTAAAGATTGATTCATACCATAGACAAAAGAGGGTTTGGACTTGATTTTTAAAATTTTATTTTGAATTAAATCATAAAAGCGTTCCTCTTTTTATTGCGAGAAGTCATTAATGAAGACAGGGGATGTGATTTTTCTGCCTCGTCTGAGACATGTGTACATATATTTTTTTCATGATTGTAGATTTGCTTGTCATGAGCCATGCCCTGAATCACAATTCTTTCTCTGCGTCTTTCAAGAGCTGGTGCTGAGGGCTTGCCTGATTGACTATGGAGAGCTTCAGCATTTAGACTACCCTGCAAGATGAATGGGAAATGGAAAGGCCGGCTTGATTTCTGAGCTCAGCCATCACCGCCCCAGCTCAGATTCTCTGCACCTTTGTGCGTAGGGAAAGAGAGAAATAGTTGGGAGATTTGAAGAGCAATGACTAGGTGTGTTGAGGGGGAAAAAGTTTGTAGTGAGAAATGCTTCTTAATAAGCCAATAAATAGAAATGCTTCTGGCAGATATTACTCAGGCATCAAAAAGAATGAAGTGGCGGCGTTTGCAGCACCACGGATGAGCCTGCAGATTATCACACTGAGTGAAATAAGTCAGAAAGAGAGAGGCCGGCTCTACATGGCGTCACGTACATGCGGGTCTAACATACACTGCAGGTCAATGCATCTGTGAAACCAAAACAGGTGCACTGGCGCAGAGAACAGACGTGTGGTTTCCAGAGATGGAGGGAGGCGAAGGATGGAGGGACCTGGGTATCAGCAGCTGCAAACAGCGACAGCAGAGAGAACGGGCGAGCAGCAGGGTCCTGGTGTAGAGCAGGGAACCAGTGTGAAAAGGGTACTCTATGTGTGTAACTGGGTCACTGTGCTGTACAGCAGAAATTAGGGCAACTTTGTAAATCAACCGTACATCAATAAATTTTTTAAAAAAGAAGTGCTTCCGTGGAGAGGTGTATCTCAGCCACCATAAACCAGAACCTGAGAAAAGTGAACAGCACCGTTCCGACATGAGGGGCACTGGTGGACTTTCCACCCGAGGGCCCTTTCAATTGCCAAGTGTCGCGTGGCGTGTGTAAGTGGCACTTTCTAAAGCTTCTAAAGGAAGCTTTAGTATTTTGTATTTAGTATTTTGAAAGTGAAAGTCGCTCAGTCACGTCCGACTGTTTGCGACCCCATGGACCGTCGCCCGCCAGGCTCCTCTGTCCATGGGATTCTCTAGGCAAGAGCACTGGAGTGGGTTTCCATTTCCTCCTCCAGGGAACTTGCCCAATGCAGGGATGGAACCTGCCTCTCATGTCTCCTACAGTGGCAGGGGGGTTCTTTACCACTAGCATCAGCTGGGAAGTCCAAAGATATTTTATCACTTTATGTTCTCTTAATTTTTTAAGTTGAAAGAGAATTGCTTTACAGTACCGTGCTGGCTGCTGCCACACGTAGCAGGAATCCGCCGTAGGTTCACACACGTCCCCTCCCTCTCCAGCGTCCCTCCATCTCCTGCCCTGCCTCTGTTCCACACGCCTTGCATTCTCCTTGGACCAGCAGGCTCACCACAGGAGGTTTTTCTCATAGTGATTCCAGAAGTTCAAGAGAGCTGGGCTCAAATACGCCACACTTCATCCTGTGAGTTGAAATTGATCGTGCAACCAAGCCCAGTAGAAGGCAGGGGTTGAAATCTAATATATCCATTGGAGAGAGGGACAACATAGTCACATGGCAAAGGGCGTGGATATGGGGAGGAGTGAAAACGGGGGCCAACAATGTGATGTGGGGGATTCGTACAGGCACCATCACAGACGTCATGATGAACCTAAGTGTGGAGTCTGTGAAATGTCTCAAATGATTCTTCTTTCTTCGTTTGATTGTTCTGGAAGCCTTTCTTTCCTATAGTCAGAATACTCTCTATTCAGAAGTCAACTGATATATGTCCACTTCCATAGTGCCGGGATACGTGTGTGTGTGTGTGTGTGTGTGTGTGTGTGTGTGTGTGTGTTAGTCGCTCAGTCATATCTGACTCTTTGTGACCCCATGGACTGTAGCCCACTAAGCTCCTCTGTCCATGGGATTCTCCAGGCAAGAACACTGGAGTGAGTCACCATTCCCTGCTCCAATAACCCACAAAAAAAACACTTTGCCCATCTCCTCTCACCATCCTGCTCCAACCTGGGTAAAGGGAGAGATGTTTGGGGAGGAGGTGGATAGAAGGAAGGAACTTATGCAAATTTTGCAAATAATTATTAAAGGGAGAAAGTAAATTCAGATTGATGTGATGAAAATGAGTTCCTGACAAAGATCAAAACCTGGTTTGGAGTCAGAGTGGATTTATCAAAATGCAAATATTTCAAACAAAACAGGATGTTGCCAGTGCATCTGGGAGCTGTTCCCTCAAAGCCTACTGGGGACATTTTCTAGTTTACATAATGTAATTAAAGTCAAGCCTGATGAATTCAAATTTATCCCAAAGATGTTATTGGCAACATGATCCCTTGTGGTGAAAAGACTGAGGAAATAGCATGTCTGGGGGCCGAGGGAGAGTTAGAGCTGCATCTGAAGCTCACAGCGATCGTTCGCAAGCACGCCCCTGCAGCTCCACCCAGCAGTGATGGGGAGGCAACTGGAGAGCCTTCGGAACCTCGTCTGTGCTCTAGAATCCACGCGCATGCATCGACGGAGGGTAAAACCTTCCGTCTCTGCCCAGAAGCGTAGCAAGTAAGCTTCTCTCAAAGAGTTCTCGTAGCTGTGAGGGATAACGTGTCTTTTAGCTTTAATTATGATTTGTAATTATCATTTTCACAATTTAGCTTCATTTTCCCTTTTATGGTAATTTCTGATGCTCCATTTAGAAATTACATTTCCAAAAGTTCAAATAAAGCTTGTTCTTTCAGCTGCCTGTAAATTGCGTCAACTTCCTTAGGTAAGGTAAAATGTTAAACGCCAATCAAAAGATGGGCAAAGGATGAGAAGAGAAACCCACACACACATTTTTCCATAAAAACATTAACTTACTTTATTTAAAAAAAATACAAGGGACAATAATCAATGTTTATTTAATGGGATGCATACACACATATGCAGAGAACTGTTTGTGACCCCAGGGACTGCGCCCCGCCAGGCTCCTCTGTCATGGGACTCTCCAGGTAAGAATACTGAAGTGGGCTGCCATGCCCTTCTCTGGGCTCTTCCCAGCCCAGGGGCCAAACCTGCATCTCGTACATCTTCTGTATTGGCAGACAGGCTCTTCACCACTAGTGAAAAAAAATGCAAGTAAGTAACAAGACTCGATGTTTATTTGATGGGATACACACACATGTATACACATCCATGTACATTCCCTTTCCTGACGGTAATAAATAACCAGTGCTGGCTATGGTACAGTGAAAATAGACACACGCAATGCTAATTATAAGCCAGGACATGCATACACTGTGAGTTAGCACAAACCTTTCATGAGCGCAGCTGAACACTGTGTGCCAAAGTTCTGTTCAGAGATTTTGCCTTTTAACCTAATAGTTAACATTTCTAGGACTTTATTTAAGGAAATAAAGAGTAATAAGTACAAAAACTAATGGAAGGGGAGGTCCATGGCCATACAATTTACAACAGTGAAAACTTGGAAACCATTTAACTGTCCAAAAATAGAATATTTAAGTACATATGTACAGTCATGACAGAAGATATTGTTCAGCAACTAAGATTATATTTTGCAGAATCTAATGACATATCACAGTTATCCAAGTCTATGCCCCAACCAGTAACGCTGAAGAAGCTGAAGTTGAATGCTTTTATGAAGACATACAAGACCTTTTAAAACTAACACCCAAAAAAGATGTCATTTTCATTATAGGGGACTGGAATGCCAAAGTAGGAAGTCAAGAAACACCTGGAATAACAGGCAAATTTGGCCTTGGAATGCGGAATGAAGCAGGGCAAAGACTAATAGCGTTTTGCCAAGAAAACACACTGGTCATAGCAAACACCCTCTTCCAACAACACAAGAGAAGACTCTACACATGGACATCACCAGATGGTCAACACCGAAATCAGATTGATTATATTCTATGCAGCCAAAGATGGAGAAGCTCTATACAATCAACAAAAACAAGACCAGGAGCTGACTGTGGCTCAGATCATGAGCTCCTTATTACCAAATTCAGACTTCAACTGAAGAAAGTAGGGAAAACCGCTAGACCATTCAGGTATGACCTAAATCAAATCCCCTATGATTATACAGTGGAAGTGAGAAATATATTTAAGGGCCTAGATCTGATAGATAGAGTGCCTGATGAACTATGGAATGAGGTTCATGACATTGTGAAGGAGACAGGGATCAAGACCATCCCCATGGAAAAGAAATGCAAAATAGCAAACTGGCTGTCTGGGGAGGCCTTACAAATAGCTGTGAAAAGAAGAGAGGCTATAAGCAAAGGAGAAAAGGAAAGATATAAGCATCTGAATGCAGAGTTCCAAAGAATAGCAAGAAGAGATAAGAAAGCTTTCTTCAGCGATCAATGTAAAGAAATAGAGGAAAAGAACAGAATGGGAAAGACTAGAGACCTCTTCAGGAAAATTAGAGATACCAAAAGAACATTTCATGCAAAGATGGGCTCGATAAAGGACAGAAATGATCTGGACCTAACAAAAGCAGAAGATATTAAGAAGAGGTGGCAAGAATACACAGAAGAACTGTACAAAAAGGATCTTCATCACCCAGATAATCATGATGATGTGATCACTAATCTAGAGCCTGACATCTTGGAATGTGAAGTCAAGTGGGCCTTAGAAAGCATCACTACGAACAAAGCTAGTGG
>SJYF01000263.1:1363620-1379978 GCA_006410515.1 Procapra przewalskii | reverse complement strand
AGTAGTACTATTAATAATATTTGTGTAAAAGATTATGAATACTTGTTTTCTTCTTTAATTTTTTTTCTGAATTTTGCAAATTCTTTAACAGGAGCATGTCAAAATTGCATAATTAGTGAAAAACATCATTTTTGAAAGAAAGGTATACTATTTTTAGCTTAGAGAATCCAAAAATATTCTCTAGAATCACATTCTTGTATCAATAAAAAAATGATTCATTAATCCCCTCTCATTAAGAATCTCCTGTAGTATTTCAACATAAAAATTTAATTTCTGGATATATCAAAAGGGCAACCATGTAGAGAGGAAGAAAACGTGCCCATATAACGGAAACAGTCATGACAAAATTGTAGAAGCTTCAAACTTGGGAATGAAGAGAACATACAAGGCCCCATGTGCAAAAGGCTGTGCGCAGAGGAATAAGCTTCAGATAGGCACAGACAGGGTTGCAGAGAGTCTGGAGTATACTAGAGAGAGTCGAACCGTGAGGTCAGTGGGCAGGCCCTCCTCACCCCTGCCCCTCTAAGTAACAAGACGCAGTCTTCTTTAGTCCAGGCTTCAGACCTTGGGCAGCAGGGGGTGGCACAGCTGCCAACCATGAGCCTTCTGTGCTGCTTTAAGGAACCACGGCCAAGTCTTCCTGCAAGCACTAAGCAACCGGCACGAAAGAGGCACAATACTATCAAAGGAAACGCAATGAAGCAGGAGCGAATGGCATGTGGAACCATCCCTTAGCCACAGAGGCAAATTCAAGCTTTCATGACTGCTTCATGCCTTTGGCTGTTTCCTCCTTCTTGAGTCAGTCTTCATGTGATGAAACTGGCTTGCACCTCTTTGCAGGAGCCAACCGTGCCTGTCTCTTCTGAAGCTCTCTTGGTTATTTTGATGCCATAAAATTGGTGTCTTCGTGAGGGTGTTTAAACCATGGAGACTGGTGAAAGCTACAAATCAGGGCTTTGTCTCACTGGAGAACCCACTGTTAAACATTTCCCCAGAATATCTCTGGCCTCCATCTGCTCCTGTTTCAGACCCTTTGCTCAACTGTCCGTCACTTTTATTTCCTTGTGTCAAAGGTACCACAAAGATCTTAACCGAATCTGATAACTCTCCAGCTATACCGGGCATCTTCAAAGGTCCCCCGGGTGCCTATATCAATAAGTCTTGAACTGGCAACACCCTACACTATTCCTGATCATATCCACTTCATCAGCCCTACTGGCACCATCATCCTCTATCCAGAGAGTCCACAAACTCTCTTCAATATTTCCACATTAATCCACTCTGCTCAATCTATGCGCCTATCAGAATATCCTTTCTGTGGACTGCCATTTCTTTTTCACAAGCCTTTGGGCTTTAGGAGACCATGAAATTGAGTTACATCTTTCTTGGTTCCCCTTTTCCCTTCCCTCAGGGGCTTTTTTATGTCAAGGTGTCACTTCTTGTTGACCCCTTTTTAACAGAGAAAACTCCTCTGAGTGAGAAGAAGACTAGAGAAGCCTGAGGTGGCCAGGCACGAAAGCACAGCAGAGTAAATTTATCTTTCATGCTCATGCAGCTCTTTTTTAAGTTAATTTATTTATTTTTAATTTTACTTTACAATACTGTATTGGTTTTGCTATACATCAACATGAATCCGCCACGGGTGTACATGTGTTCCCAATCCTGACCCCCCCTCCCACCTCCCTCCCCATGTAACTCTTTTAAATGTACAGAAATTAACATGAAGCTATTCAGACGATGGATAATCACTGTGCACGTTTGTGTGCTTGCTGTCCATCTCTTTGCGACCTTTGGACTGTAGTCTGCCAGGCTCCTGTGTCTATGGGATTTTTTAGGCAAGAATCCTGGAGTGGGTTTCTCTTTCCTCCTCCAGAGGATCTTCCTGGCTCAGGGATCCAGCTCATGGCTCCTGCAGCTCCTGCACTGACGGGTGTATTCTTTATGCCTGAGCGACCTGGGAAGCCCCGATAAGGGGGAGGGCTGCTATCTGTTAAGTGCCTACGTGAGCCAACAGTGCACACGACAAAGCAAAGTGGGAGTGTCCTCCCCACCCGACTGGTGAGGAGACGGACCCTCCAAAGGTTAAGGAACTTTCCTGGGGTCACACAGCTGTTGAGAGGCAATGCTTGGACTGACTCCTAGGGCGGGACTGCTCCAAAGCTGTGTTCTTTCTGCTGTAGCATCCTGTTTTGCCAAAGCCCTCGGGCCCCACTGTCCCAGGTTTTTATAACAATCTTGCCTCAAGTCCATTAGGAATTAAAGATTCATTTTGATCTTTTATTTTCTAACCATATCATGTAGCTAACTCCAGCTTTCAACCTTATGTTTACCCAGTCCAGTTCTTTTGTGTGTATGTGCTCAGCATTTTTTTTCCATTTCTTCTTCCTTTGGAACATGATTTAAAAATACAGTTCTTAAGTCTAAAATTGATTTAGGTTGGCAAATGTACCCATGTGACTACCGCCTGAACTAAGACGTGGGATTTCTACATCTGAACACTATAAAACCAGATTTGGGGGAAAAGTGATTTATAGGGTTTTGTAGTTAAATAGTAATAAATAAGGGACTCAGATTTGGCAATATTCGTCCAGCACTGTCCAGGTGAGTGGGACTGTAAATTTTAATGGTGTCAAGTGTCAAAGACATGGGATGGGAGCTTTGCCAAAAACTTCCCAGTGACCTGGATAAACCTTTAAATCTTTCCATCTTCCTCTGATTTGATGTTGCATTTCCTAAGAACAACGAATTATCTAACTAATATTTCTCTTCCACAGACGGAATAGTGTGAGGAACTGGAGAAGATCTGAGATGGAAAACAGTGGCGTATTAGCCACTGGAAAAAGGGTTTCCTGTCTTAAGATGGTATATTACTATTTTGGCAGAAACAAATAGAAACAACACAACTTCTCATGGCAAAATCCCATGCTCCAATATCCCTTTACCATCTTTGCCAGAGATTCATCCCAGAAAACATACAGACGCCCAGTCACAGGGTCAGTGACGACTCTCCCTCCCCTTGAGTTTGTTCATTCACTCCCTCCCACGTATGCCCATTCACTCATCTAACGAACATTCGCTCATCTAACAAACATCTATCGCCAAGTCAACGTGGACAGCTCAGTGGAACCCAGGGGCACAGACGCGAGCAAGGTAAAGACAGGGGCAAAGCCCTGCCCCGGGGAAAGCGCTGTCCGGGGCAGGAGGGCATGCAAGCACGCATGCATGACTGCACAGGCAAAGCTGCTTTAGGTTGAAAGTGATGGAGAAAGATGTGGGCCTGCATCTTCCTTGGGGAAAGGGTAGTGGATGGAGACTCTATTTAGAGTTTTATTCTATAAGATGACCTTGCCCAGTATGGGCAGACCTGTTAATTGTACCTTGATTCTGCTTCCTTAAATAGAGATAAAGAGGAAATAGAAGGTAACAAGGAAAAAAAAATAGTACTTTGGCTTTAAGAAAAAGTTCTTATCAATTATCAGCTTGCTTTTTATGTATTTAATCATAGCATAGCACTCTTTTCTCAATGCACGGTTCTACTAATGAAATGGGTCGTGACTCTACCTTCCAGAAAATCCTTTGTCTTTGCCTGTCACCTGAAGTGGGCTTACGTCACGTGGCAAGAAGGGCCCCGGGGGCCTCTCGTTAGCCCCTGAAGGAACTCCATAGACCACTAAGATGTCTCCCTCTAAGACCCTTTATTACCTGGAGCAGGGCTGGAAATGGAGACGAGCACGTTCATGTAATCCTCTCACACTTAGAATGCACTTAGATGGATAGTTGGACAAGTTGTCATCATGTGAGAATTCGAGTGGAGAGTGAAAAAGTTGGCTTAAACCTCAACATTCAGAAAATGGAGATCATGGCATCCTGTCCTATCACTTCATGGCAAATAGATGGGGAAACAGTGGAAACAGTGTCAGACTTTATTTCTTGGGCTCCAAAATCACTGCAATGGTGGCTGCAGCCATGAAATTAGAAGACGCTTACTCCTTGGAAGAAAAGTTATGGCCAACCTAGATAGTATATTCAAAAGCATAGACATTACTTTGCCGACTAAGGTCCGTCTAGTCAAGCCTATGGTTTTTCCTGTGGTCATGTATGGATGTGAGAGTTGGACTGTGAAGAAGGCTGAGCGCTAAAGAATTGATGCTTTTGAACTGTGGTGTTGGAGAAGACTCTTGAGAGTCCCTTGGACTGCAAGGAGATCCAGGCAGTCCATTCTGAAGATCAGCCCTGGGATTTCTTTGGAAGGAATGGTGCTAAAGCTGAAACTCCAGTACTGGCCACCTCATGCAAAGAGTTGACTCATTGGAAAAGACTCTGATGCTGCGAGGAATTGGGGGGAGGAGGAGAAGGGGACGACAGAGGATGAGATGGCTGGATGGCATCACTGACTCGATGGGCATGAGTCTGAATGAACTCCAGGAGTTGGTGATGGACAGGGAGGCCTGGTGTGCTGCGTTTCATGGGGTCACAAAGAGTCAGAGACGACTGAGCTACTGAACTGAACTGAAGAATTCAAGTATCTTTTCCTTGTTCAAGTATCTTTTCCTTGTTGGCTAGAATCTATGCTAAAGGGCTAGTCCATTGGATATGCAATGGGGATTCACAAGCGATATAAAACTATCATTTTGCTTTTGTGCTTTTCCCTAGCACTATAAAGAGTTTCTGTCTTTCATTACTAAAATGTTCTGAAAGAAAGGTCATATTTGTTTGTTATCCAAATATCTATTGATGCAACTCTCAGGTCACATGCTTAATTCCAGTGTGTAATCCTTCCTTCCTTTTCTCTGTAAGCCTCTCTCCACTCCTCCACACTCCACCCTAACTGTCTGCATCACTGTCCATCCATCCACACATCCGTCCACTCTACAGGTGTGTATCGGGTACTTACTGTAAACCACATACTAGGCCCTGGAGGTGCCCTGGCCAGTTCACCGGGGCGTCTGTCTTCAGGAAGAGTCTTGCAGTCCTGTCAAAGCAACTGTCCAGGCCGTGACAACAAGTGCATTATCACCAAGGGGAGTGTGCTGAGGAAGCAAGTGGGAGGGGCATCTGCAGAGTCATGAGGTGCTATGGAAGAAGTGACTTGAGCTTGGAGGTCACACGTATGATATTTGTCAGAAATAGGACGGACTTGAGTGGAAAACGTTTGTAAGATACTTACACAAACCCGAGACACGCATAGATTCAGCCTTGTTGGCTATCTCCACAAAGACTGGGATCATATGATATCGCTTATATGTGGACTCTAAAAAAAGGAGGGTACAAACGAATTTATTTATAAAACCGAAGTAGATTGATGGACGTGGAAAACAGAGTTACCAGGGGATGGTGGGGAGGGGTGAATTTGGAGATTGGGACCGATCCCCACACACTAGCATATGAAACAGACAACTAGCAACGACCTGCTCTATAGCAGAGGGGCCCCGCAGTAGTCGGTAATGGCTCATACAGGAAAACAGCCCAAAAAAGAATGGATGTATGCATCATTCAGCTGATTCGCTTTGCTGTAGAGCTGAAATTGATATGCTGTGAATCAACTATACTCTGATAGAAATTTAAATAAAACAAAATGCTGAATTTTGAGAGTTCAAAAAAAAGGGTGGGGGATGGCTGTCTCACCTTGTCTGGTATTCCGCTAAGACTAAGACCTCTGTAAGACTCCCGACTGAGTACGTTTGCCACCAAATTCCATGCCAGTTTAGGCTTATACAGAAGTCGCTGGGGTGTGCCTATGTATGTGGTAGGAAGTGTTTGTACAGTCTTTTTAGCCACATTTCATAAACAACAGCAAAAAAGATTGGATTTGAGATCTTACGTCTTTTGGCTACATTAGATGTGGTCAGTGAGCCCACAGCTTGAGTCAAGCACTGGATTAGAGAAGGTTTATATTAACAGACCCACATCTGGCTGTGTTCTTTACCCACAGCCACAAGTCCTCTCAAGTACTCTGGTTCAACTCCAAACAATTTTTCTAGTAAATACTTGAACTATGTGTTTTTGATTTCAAGAATCTCCAGTACCTTATCCTGCCTTCTAACTCATTTTAGCCTTTTGTTCCACCTTTGGCTCCATTTAATATACCTTCTTTCAAATTCCATCTTTTCTAACTTACTTGTCTTGACCTTACTGTTTATTTATCTGTTATGCTTCATGCTCTCATGGACTTTCCAGAGTGGTTTAATAAGACTTTCTCGGTCCTCTTGCAAGATTTCCTCTGAGATTTGCATCATGCAGCAAATCTGGTAGATCTGTTGTAAATGATCAGAAATAGAGATGAAAGGGAGTATCAGTGAATCCAGGTTACTCCTGGCCAATAATGGGCCACACCCTTACTGTGGCTGAATGCAAACTCTTCTCTAGCAAGGCGCTGAGCACGCCTCAATCCAGGGGCCCAAGTCACGATTTGGGTCCTAACACTTCAGTAAGCAAGTCACTCATCCACAACAGACAGGAAATCATTTAGCTGGGAAAGTTTAATGCTCTTTGTCACTCTAGTAATTAAGATGTTTGATTATCAGAAAAACACTGCATAAAAGCAGAGGGAAAGCAAGCCACGCATCAGTTCTCAGAGCCAGAAGCCTTTACTTTTATTCTTCACAGTCACATCTTCACCAAGCGCTAGTGGAAAATGAAGGTGGAAAGCGAACAGCTCTTTGACCTGGAGACAGACGCCACTGTCATCCCTGCTAGAAAATGTTACTCTCGGCCCACACCTACTCTTAATCAGCCCCTGAGTACCCTGGGGCCCCACAGCTTGACTGTCTCGTTCCTTCTTTCCTGGACCATCGTCTTCCCTTCTTCACCAAGCTGCCATATTGTGCTCTCTTCCTCAGGAGAAATTGTCACAACACCCTCCCCTAGAACAGAACTTGGCCATGACGCCTCTGATTGTCAGTCTGTGGAATTTCCTCCAATTAACTGAGGGAGAAGAAATTTAAAAAAAAAAAAAAAGGAAAGAAAGACACTACTCCTGAAGGAACAGATACGTACTCGAGCTGCCTCGGGGCGAGACATGGAATTATTGGAAAGGCGCACATGAGGAGAAGCCGTTGAACAACCCGAGCCTGCCCTGGAAGCACGAGCCCCTCTCTCCATCCGGCGTACAGCCGGCTGTTCACCTGCCGCCTCTGCCTCTCCTTCTCTTTCCTACCTTCTGCCTTCTCCGTTGTGCACAGGTGCCCACCAGACCAGAGTTTATATGACCCCCCACTTCCAGGGTCCATCAGCTGATGACAAGTTCCTTCTCCATTTCTTAGTTTATATTTTCAACAGCAAACATGATTCTTTCAGTTCATCTTTTCAAGCCAGGGATACAAGTCATAGGTCTCAGAAAATCCTACTCAAAGGGCACGGTAATCACATCAGCATGTCCAGGGGTGAGTGAACCCTGAATACTTCATATGGAAATAGAATTTCCCCAGAGAGGAAGATGACTTGGCAGCTACCTTGAAATATGTCCAAGTCCCCTGTATTCTATCAAGATTGATGCTTTGCTTATATTTCTAGGAAAGTAAGACAGTGAAAACTCAGATATGCCTATGTGTGTGTATGCGTGTATATATGTGTGTGTGTATGCATATATATATATATATATATAGAGAGAGAGAGAGAGAGAGAGTTGTTGTTGTGTTGTTCAGTTGCTAATTCATGTCTGACTCTTTGTGACCCCATAGACTGCAGCACTCCAGGCCTCCCTGTCAGTCATCAACTCCCAGAGCTTGTTCAAACTCATGGCCATCATGTCAGTGATACCATCCAACCATCTCATCCTCCGCCATCCCCTTCTCCTCCTGCCTTCAATCTTCTCAAACATCAGGATCTTTTCCAGTAGGTCAGATCTTCCCATCAGGGGGCCAAGTACTGGAGCTTCAGCTGCAGCATCAGTCCTCCCATTGAATATTCAGGGTTGATTTCCTTTAGGACGGACTGGTTGGATCTCCTTGCAGTCCAAGGGACTCTCAAGCCTCTTATTCAGCGCCACCAGTTTGTAAGCCCTGGTTCTCCAGCACTTGGCCTTCTTCATGACTTTATGTGTGTGTCAGTGTGTATGTGTGTGTGTGTACACACACTGTCTAGTTGATAGGCGTGCATTCATACATATGTGTGTGTGCACACTGTCTAGTTGATATGCGTGCATTCATACATATGTGTGTGTGTGTACACACTGTCTAGTTGATACGCATGCATTCATACATGTGTGTGTGTTTGTGTGTGTACACACACTGTCTAGTTGATATGCATGTATTCATACATATGTGTGTGTGTGTATACACTGTCTAGTTGATATGCATACATTCATACATATGTGTGTGTGTCTGTGTGTATGTGTGTAGCTGGTTCACATACATAACATTTAGGAAGTGGCTGCTTTTATTTCTCAGAAATAAATGCAATAACCAGCTTATCTTTTGAAAAAACTACTTTGATCAGAAAGACACTCATTTTTGAAACTTTACAGGAGAAACAACACATTCCTGGCCACTGCAAATATATACGACTTCATTTCCTTGAGGCCACCATGGGCAGGACAGTCTCCCAGTACCCCTCAGGGCTTGAGCATCTTCAGAAACAAGGTCACCCATAATGTGAGAGATGCTATTTATGACATTTTCAGGCAGAAGAAAAGTAAACAATTTTTAAAAAGGGGGAATTACAGTAAAACTGGCCCCTGAACATAAACACTTGCGACACTGAAAGTGTCACTTCTCCCATTTTTCCTATGAATTGTGTATGCACTATACATAATGTATATATAATGTATATATGTATATATGGGGCTTCCCTGGTGGCTCAGACGGTAAAGCATCTGCCTGCAATGTGGGAGACCTGGGTTCAATTCCTGGGTGGGGAAGTCCCCCTGGAGAAGGAAATGGCAATCCACTCCAGCACTCTTGCCTGGAAAATCCTGTGGACGGAGGAGCCTGATACAGTCCATGGGGTCACAAAGAGTCATGATTACAGTCATATAATATGTATATGTATAATGCTACAGACTCGAATCTGGCCAACACACTGGCTCCATCATATGAAGGCTGATCTGGGTCAACTGTCAAACAGTCAATGCTTCAGTTTGCATTCTTGTGTTCAATGCTCAGCTCCCATGACAGCTGAAAAAGCTGTCCTACCCAAAACTGGTTGAATTAGTGATTCCAAACTAGACAAGGCCAGCCATGCAAAACACCCCTTTTTTATTGTGTCCTGTCTGCTGGGTTTCACTGGGTGACACATAGATGGAAAACCTGAACCAGGAGACGCCGGTGCATGTCGGAGATTTGGGGCCTTTCTGCATGTGTTTCCCTGGAAGCCGCTGGCTACGTGAGCACCTTGTTCCCACAGAGCGCTGGGTGGGCCACGGTTGTGGCACTGGAGTCAGCAGCCGCATGGCGCTGCCTTTCCCGACGAGCCCTCTGCGGGCTTCTGCATCCTTGCTGCAGGTCCGTGATGGCCACCCCCCCCCCCGACTCTCACTCTGGACCGCTTTCCGCCTCTCCCAGCGCCTGGCCTCATGCTGCCTTTTTTTCTGGCTTTTTCCTATGCTGTTAACTATGCCTTAGACTTCCCTGGTAGCCCAGACTGTAAAGCGTCTGTCTACAATGCGGGAGACCTGGGTTCGAGCCCTGGATTGGGAAGATCCTCTGGAGAAGGAAATGGCAATCCACTCCAGGACTATTGCCTGGAAAATCCCATGGACAGAGGAACCTGGTAGGCTACAGTCCATGGGGTCACAGAGAGTCGGACATGACTGAGCGACTTCACTTCACTTCACTTCATGCCAGGACACTTGCTCCCTGTTTTTATCGAATTTGAAATTATCCACACTCTTCAGCTTAGACGCCATATGCTCATGAGTCTTCTCCAGCTTCCCTGACTGCCCACTTTCCCTCTCTTTCTGCCCATCAGAGCTTCAGAGGGTATAATTGCTGACAGTTTCTTTAGACTCTCTGCATATATTTATGCCTCACATTTTTTTTAAGATAAAATATTTTCATTGTTGTTCTTTACCTCCAGAAAGAGTAATCTGATTATTTAACTGATGCAGTGTTATTTTCAGATATGTGATGTGCATTTTAGCTACTAAAGGACATGATAAACTACTCAGTTTAAAAGGATTTCCCCCTCAGACTTTTATACTTCAAAATGATGCAAGTTCCTTAAAGCTATTTCTTCATGCTCCAATGAGTTAGGGTCTGTCCTCTGGATTTTTTTTTTTAATTGAAGGTGAAGAGAAAGCCTGCCACTATGCAGACTTTCAGTGTCTTTTCAAAGTAATGGCACCTTCTAGAAAAGATAAAATGAAGAGTGATTACTTTTGTTGAAAAGAAGGAGGAGAGCTTTGTGATTGAGCCTCTCTTGGCAGGCCTGACAGCTCTGAGTCATCACTGTTCCTCAGACAGAGCATGTGGAGCAGGGCATTCATTTAAATTCTGGGCTTTCCTTTCTCCACACTGATTCCCAAATCAACAATCTCTGGAGAAAAGGTGGGTCTTCTTTCTCAATTATCCTGCAATTTCAAGGACTTCTTGGGGGGTCAGCCTGCTTTCTTCTTTGTGAAATTGATCTTGTTTGACTTTAGGTACTTGGGACTTAGTTAAACCACCATGTACGTACTGCGTGCCTCCTCATCGACAGTGTCACGCAGTGGCTTTTCTGGGAAACAGAGATGATGGTCTGCAGGCAGGACCTTTCTCCGGGAGCTCTCTGCGTCCACACCGTGCAAGGGAGAACAGGAAGTCGAGCTGGGATGGAAGTCGAGCTGGGATGCAAGTCGAAAGGCAGCTTCGGACCCTCCGACACTGAAATGGCCCAACCTGACCAGGTTGTTCCAAACTGGTCTGAGGTGGCCTGACCTTTCGTTTCCGCTTTGGCCACTGATGTGGTCCACTGCACGGGGCAGAAAAGCCTTAGCAATGCAGGTCCTAGCAGCCGAGACAGTCAGTATCTGAAAAGCCTTCATCTGAAGCACTCCTAGCAGCTGAATAAGAACTCAGCATAGGGAGACCTGTGAGGTGTGTTCATGGGCAAGCATTGCAAAAACGCCCAGCGACAATAAAATAAGTGAGACATGCTGACCCTTCCAAACAAGGCTTCACAATGGAGAAGGGGACACACCTAGGAACTTTATCAAGGGATAAGTAATGTTTCTTGAGGCATAAAAAACATAGTCACTAATTATGACCTTGGCGATCATCCTGGAGAACACTCATGTTTGCTGGTCAGTTTCTGACTTAGGGATGAAGCTGTGCAGTGTCTCTGGATTTCGCGGCCTCTGTCCACAGGATTTCCCAGCAGGAACACTGGGGCGAGTTGCCATTTCCTCCTCCAGGGGGTCTTCCCGACCCAGGGATGGAACTCAGGTCTCTTGGTCTTCTGCACTGGCGGGTGGGTTCTTTACCACTGCACCTCCTGGGAAGCCCCCGTCAGGAGCTGCACTGAAGATGCCGGTCATAGCAGCAGGTGTATGAAGGCGTGAGCCACGCTGGCGAGCCCACTTCCAAGGTGGCTCCCTCCCAGGCCTGGCACGCTGGCGATGGGTGTTGGCTGCGTACCTCTTCACAGGCTCACAGCATGGTAACTCCCCTCCCCCAGAGGATGCGATCCCACAGAGGGGAACCAGGGCCACTTGGCCTTTGCTGACCTCATCTGGAGAGTCACACTCAGTCGTGTCAACAATATCCAGCTAGCTGCTCAGGTTGGGCCTGTCCACACTGGGAGCGGGCCACAGAAGAGGGTGAGTCCTGGGAAATGAGGCTCTTGGGAGAGGGGCTCCCCTGGGTCTCATGGTTGAGAATCTGTCCTTCCACTGCAGGAGGAACAGCTCGATCCCTGGTGAGGAACCGAGATGTTGCGTGTGGTGCAGTGTGGCCAAAACACATAAATGAAAACAGATTGAAAACAGAATCACAGCGGGGGGTGTGTGTGTGTCCGTTTTGGAGGCTGGCTTCCACACATGAAGAAGGAGGCCGTGTGACTTGTATTTCTTCTTCCGAGCCACCGCGGGAAAGTCACTGGTGATTTCCTCTCCTAGTTCTCCATGTCTATTGCACAAGACGGCTGGCATTCATGCAGTCAAACTGTGACGGCATTTTACAAACTCATTCCAATCTCTCTTTTTTTTTTTTTTGGCTATGACATGTGGCATGTGAGATCTTAGTTCCCTGACCAGGGATCAAACAAACCCCTGTCCCCTGCCTTGGGACTGTGGACTCTTAACCACTAGACAGCCAGGGAAGTTCCCTAGTTTCCTTTTAGTAAATTAAACTGTGGTCAGCATGGAAAAATAATGCAAAGCAGTGCACCTAAGTAAAATTATACTTAGAACCTGTATATTTTAAACTAATCTCTCAAAATTCTGACTCACAGAGAGGGTGAAACTATCACTGAGTGTCCACTTGCTTCATTCCGCCAATTAAACCCAACTTTCACCCTCTTGCCGGTCTTCAGTGAGAATGTCTGAGTTCCTTCTGCTTTATGTTCTGTATTTCATTAGTACAGTTCATGATAATGCATTAAGCAAGTCTGTTCATGATAAGAATAGAAAGAAAAACATGACCTTTTATTTCAAATATATATTCTGTGTACAGACTTTTAATCAGTTTCTCAACTGAGGACAGAATAGATATTTATGTTTTCTGTGACTTTATGATCTCAAATAGGAAACGTGAGCGTTGCTTCCATATTAGAGTAGCAGCAAAAATGTCTGTCTGCATAAGAGCTCCCTACTGCGAAGGTGAGTCTTTGTTTACCTTTTGAAAATGCTTTTCCAAGAGGCTGTGGGTAGCCATTGCCCATACAGAGCAGGCCAGCTGATCAGATAGCAGCAAAACTAATGAGACGCATCATGGAAGTGACAGCAAGATTAATTAAGTTCCTGCAGCCGTGTCCACGTGTGGCTGTGCAGAGTTCCTTTGGGTGCCGCTGCAGCTAAATGGTATTCATGGTGACAAGTACTGTAGATTTCCAGAACTGACACTTTTGAGTCAAGGGTAAAGATCACATTCGGTCATTTTATCCACCAGAAAGTTCAGAGATGAGCCCTTAGGATTGTTGCTACGTTTGAGCCAAGCCAAGGTGGAAATTGAGACATAATTAAAAGAATGTTGAAACTGTAATATTTTGTTTTCCATTTACACATTTCCTTTATGTGTTTTAGACATTTTGACAGAGGGAGCCAAACAAATTTCCGTCTACAGTGTTTGACTGCAGGCACAGAATTAAGCACACTGGGAAGCGCTTCAGCTGCTTCGTGAATTCTTGCAGTGTTGGGGTGCGCTGCACCGTCTTTGGCTCACTCTATACAGTTATTATCACGGTGTATATAAAAACGGAATGCCCATGACCTAAAGCATCCAAATTTACTTGAGCTGTACTCAATTTATCTTGAAAGATCTTTTTTTTTTTTTGGAAAGCAGAAGATGAAATCCAATATGATGTTGTCTTCTTCTTCCATTTGGTTTGCAAGCACATTTGTTGTGGGTCTGGGTGGGGAAAGGGCTGATCCTCAAATTGCTGCCCAGGAACCATAAATGAATTTTATTTTAAGAAAAATTGGAAACCTCTGGAGTGTATAAGATCTTTCAACCTGCTATACAAGATGTATTAACTCATGTTAGGGTGACACCAAATATCTCGGGAAGCATAGTATTACATTTCTGTCCTTGGAAGCACACTGAGGCTCACTCACATATTCATTCAGGAAACACTTCTTACATCATGATTCAAATTAAATGCAAAAAGCTTTCATCGGGACGTGAGATCACATCCAGCATGGGCTCTGTTTTCTTCTTCGGCTGCACTTTGCATGAACATACCTCATGAAGCTTTCCCTTGAATGCTCTTATTTGTCCTTTGTCTCCCAGACACATCATTCACAATTTCACTCTTGCATTATATCCTCTGCCAATTGTTTCTGCATTTTATCCATCCCAGCCACTAATAAAGATTGAGCTTAAGTGCCTCCTGTTCTCTTCAGCTTTCCAGGTTTGCCTTGAAGCCATTTCAATTTTGTCCTTTATCAAACCCTTACGTGTGGGTCCCAGAATTTTCATTCACCATTTACATAGTACTGCCTTTGTTTTCACTTTTTTTTTTTTTTTATAAAATCATCATCTTCTTAAATAAGACACCAAATGCTTGGAGAAGCAGAGCAGTAGCTTAAATATTCCAGTTCAGTGTCCTCTTAGGTAGACTCTTCACTTATATTTTTTATCAATGATGATAATGGTTATAATAATTTAACCTACTATGAGTAAGGCACCAGACTAGGGGGTGTCCATTGATTTTTGAAGAAAATATTTAGATAAATATAAATACATAGATAGATATAAACCTTGTAGAAAACTAGATAAAAATATGAACATGTTCCTGGTGGGCTTAGAAGTGGGAAAAGAGAAAATACAAAGAAAGAGAGACGTGGCAGGGAGCTAACCTGAGCACCTTCAGAGAGGGAGCCTGTGATGCGCCTGTTACGGGGGCGGGGGGCGGGTGGTCAGGGCTCTCAGTCAGTCAGGGAGAATGTGCTGGTAAACGCCACCTGGAAGAGCAGCTGGGGCCCTCTCTGCCTGTACTCTCTGTTCTCGGCTCCAGGAATCCTGGGCCCCTGACCTGCTCCCCACACCTCGGGTCTGTCTCTGGCCTCCCACACCTCTGGTCTGTTTTTTGCCTCCTGGCTTGTGAGTCTCTGGGAGCTGCCCACCTTTCCTCCGTTTCAGGGACTCTCTCTCCCCTCCGAGGTGGCTCGTGGGTCTCCCCCTTGTCTGTGTAGTTCTGATACTCACCTCCAGTCTCAGCAAAGGCTGCAGCTTCTTCAGGCGTGGGTGTTGATGGTAGGCTCCAGTCACTAACCCGAACTGCCAAATCCTTGGCATGCATTTCTGCTCTATTCTGAGATATGTTAAAATGCTAAAGGAGTTAATATTTATCAATTTTTCCATGACTGCAAAATGCCTTCATCCTCCTTTAGGAATACTTTGGGAATACTGAGAGCTGGACCAGCTACTGCGACGCGGCCATGCTGCGTGATTCGTCGTTCAGTCGTGTCCGATTCTGTGTGGCCCCACGGGGGCAGCCCGCCTGGCTCCGCTGTCTGTGGGACTCTCCAGGCAAGAATCCTGGAGTGGGCTGCCATGCCCTCCTCTGGGGGGTCTTCCCAGCCCGGGGGTGGAAACTGCAGCTCCTGTGCCTCCTGCGTTTGCCAATGGGCTCTTTACCTGTTGAGCCATAAGTACACTGTAATAAAGTTACACAAACAGTGCTTGGCAATGTCTTAGGGCAACGTGAGTCAGAAATAAGTCCAGGGAAGAAAACAAAGTATCTTAGCTTTTTTGAGTGATGAGTGTAACTATCTTGACACTTGAAGGGGAATAGGAAAGGACATTCCTGGTAGAAAACAACCATATTCTCAGCTTCCCAGCTGGTGCTAGTGGGAAAGAACCCGCCTGCCGACGCAGGAGACGTAAGAGCTGCAGGTTCAATCCCTGGGTCGGAAAGATCCCCTGGAGGAGGACCTGGCAGCCCACTCCAGTATTCTGGAGAATCCCGTGGACAGAGGAGCCTGGCGGGCTTCAGGCCACAGGGTCTCAAAGAGTCGGGCACGACTGGCGTGACTTAGCACGCACACACGTGTCCTCGGTGGAATCAGGATGGCGCGCATCACATCGGAGACTTTTGAGACATTCATCCATTCAAATAAGTGATAAACTGATAAAAATGAGTGTTTACTGCATGCCTCTTGTTGCTGAGACACTTTAGAGGCACAGGTACAGCATGAGCGTCGTGGATACACCCTGCCCTCCCATCATGCTATCGGAGGCACAGAAGCAATGAACTGTAACCGGTGAGTGAGTGAGAGGATGGAGGCTGTATTCTGCGTAAGATAAAGATAGAAGAAAGAGGTTCCACATCCTACCGGATAGACTAAGCTGCAGAAATCCCAAGAATGCAGCCCTGGAGACTGTATTTTCATCAATTGCACCTCAGCACCTAGAACAGTGTTTGGCACGTGATGCCCAGTGACTATTTTTTTGAATGATTAAATATGCCTAGGTCACAGCCACCTCAAGGTTAAGGATTCTAAGAAGGTTCTCAGTGCTAGTTACTAAATTTAATTTTTTTAAAAGCCCCTGTTAACTGATCACACATACAAGGGGTTTATTAGATGTCTTGGAAGTTAGGAAAATTCAGATACTTAGAATTTTAGAATATTTTAGTATTTATAGAATTTTTATCCTTATCACGATATCAACACTTCTTTTACTATGGACTATTAATTTTCCATGCTAAGGTCCCTAAGCATTTAATTTCAATGGAAGCATCAAGTAGAAATCAAGGAGGAAAAATGATTTATGAGTTTGTAG
>SJYF01000263.1:1336163-1352591 GCA_006410515.1 Procapra przewalskii | reverse complement strand
CGGTTTTTAAAGTCAAGTCATGAGGATAATTTCTGTGGCCTCTCCTGGTTAAGAAAGAGTGATGCTTGTATAAGCAGAAAACTGTTTCGACTTTGACCTTGAGAAAGAGCTGTTTCGATTTGTGTTACACTCCGAGGAACGTCGGAAAACAACAGAGGCCACAGTCGCTGCCCTTTCTGTGTGTCTCTCTTTAAAGAAGTCATTACATATCATTTCCCACAAAGATTAGTTTTGCAACAGAATTTCACACATGATTGGTGGCATTAAGAGAAAAGACAGCATAAGAGGTGACTGGAAATATCAAAGCTTAAAGTGGTTGAGATCATGTTTGAACCAAATTGCTAGGGTTGAAAATAGGAAGACGCTTTGCTCTGTTGCAGCGTCAAAATCCTTATAAAGCAGCTGGAAGTCGGCCTCCTTTGGATGTGAACTCCAGGCTTGCACAGCCTTTAAAACTGAAGGCTTTCCTGTGGAACCCTCTGGATTCCGACGCCTGGAGCGCACATGAAGCTGCATCAGAGTGCTGAACGGCAGGCCCTGAGCCTCTTCTTCTTAACCTTTGAGTTTCTTTTTCTCTTTTGCCCAGTTGCAATAATCCCATTTCTGTAAGTTGGGAGGAAGGAAGAAAGTTACCTGGCCAGGGTCACAGGGGAACCAGCAGCAGCAGTCTGGGTTCCAGTGATGCTGTCTGCCCCGAGCACCAGGGTGCCGGAGGGAGGTATGGACCGCAGCCAGGCCAGGGTCAGACCTTGGGATTGCAAGATGGACCGGGCACTGGAGAACAGAGAGGGGGGTGTCCACTTCTTCAGCAGATCCAGAAGGCCAGTGTTCCCTAGCGGAGCTGATGTCTGTATGTTGACAAGAGAAACACACCTCTCTGCTTCTGAAATGGTAGCTGCTTTTTTTCAATATGTCAAAGCCAGGACTCGTCCTTAGAAACTGGATCTTTAAATAAATGTATGGAATTCCACAACCTCTTTTCTTTTGGTTTGCTTCTTTCTTCATAAGGCTCTGCAGTGTAAAAAGGAGAGGGACAGAGCTGCAGAATATTGAAGCTGGTTTTGGAATCTGTTGGAAGAATGTGTGAAATCCTCAGACGAGGAGATAGAATTCTATTGTCAGTCTACCTGGCCACAAGGCCAGTTCTCAGCTGCCTCCGTCTCCTGGGCGCTTGCCCTCTGGCCTCGGGGCTGGGATAGGCAAGGGACCTCCTTATGCATAGGGAACCAGAAGTGCCCGGGGGGGCCACCAGTTTTGAAAATTGCCATTTGTTAAGATTAGGCAAAGTGGAGATAATCCGCCTGCTGTTTGCCAGGCTTTCATAAAATTGTTCTTCACACTTAAAACCTTTTTCATACTCATGCGTTTTGCTGATGAAGGAACCCACCTTTGGCAGACTGCTTGGAGGGTAAAAACACGAGAGTACATGTAAACGTGTTTCAATAAACAGGGTCCTTGTAGAGAAATCTGTATTTTTTAACATGCATCTACATTATGCTTTTATATCCTCAAAATGACCCATTTTCCGGAGGTAGACAAAATACAATTATTCCTGTTTTTAGCTGAGGAATCTGAGCCTCAGATGGCTGAAGCAACTTTCTCAAGGTCACACGTGTCAAGGCCAAGACTCCGATTCTTGGCTTTGGAGCCGATTTCAATGTCCTTTTCTCTTTACCGCAGAGCATGGAGCGATATTTTTATGAATGGAAGACTATTTACAATAATGCTAGCGCGAATGTTCCAGCTAATTGCTGAAGACATGAATACAAATGACTGAGGTCTAAGATATATTTGTGTTTTGACTTTGTGGAATCACAATAACAGAAATCTGACTGTAATTCACACTTTTCTTTATTCTGCTTATTTTTTTTAACATCAAATAATCAGAAAAAACCATTGAGAGGCATGAATTGACTTCTGGAAAGACCCAGACTTCCTACTGTACAGTGATCCCAAAGTATTGTTGGATATTGAGGATTGTATGCATTATGTGTTAAACATACCTGCTGTTTCACAGTTTAACTCAATGCTTGCAGAAATCATACAAGTCATTTCTGTGACTTGCTACACACTTTGATATTAACATTATCTCCAGTGTTTGTTCAAGATAGAGTCCCAACCTGGTAATTTCCCACAACTGAAAAGGAAGCAAAAACAACCCCGTTAGAATGTCAGCTGTCCCACTTACTGGCTCTGTGTTCTTTGGCAAGTCACCTCACATTTTGGTATCCAGTTTGTTACTTTGTTTGTGTGTGTGTGTGTGTGTGTGTGTGTGTGAACGGAGAATAATGCTAATATCTTTCCTACAATTCTATTTTGAGGATTAAATTATGCAGGCATATTAAAGTGCCAAGCCCCAGGAAGTCTGTGGTGATCCGTTGTCAGTAAAATTTGACTCTTTCTTGCTTTTTTCCTTTATGTCCAACCCATTGTACAAATGTATGAAACTTGAAAAAAACTGATGAAATCTTTTAGGGTCAAACCAGAAAACAGGAACAGTGCCAGCTAGGGCACCAAGAAGGGCTTTAGTGCCGATCCTTTGTTCTGTGGGTGAAGCAGCTGAGAAGCCCTTCCAGGAGGCAGGAGGCATCCAGGGCTTAGCAACAGCGGGAAATGGGGGCTGTGAGATGGGGAGAGGGGAGAAGGGCCCTGGAGGCCAGGGAAATGGGGGCTGTGAGATGGGGAGAGAGGCCTGGAGGCCAGGACCCTGGGCTCCTGCTCGCGGCTGGAATTGTGGCGGGCCCAAGCGAGACCCTGGGGACAGGGGATTCAGCCTCAGGCACAGAGGGGCATGTCTTGACCCCTCCTCTGAGCCCCCTCTGGAACATCACCTCTGCCTCCCACTGGGGTCTCAGAGGGCAAAGCATCTGCCTGCCAAGTGGGAGACAGGCTTCCAACCCTGGTCGGGAAGATCGCCTGGAGAAGGACATGGCAGCCCACTTCTTGCCTGGAGAGCCCCATGGACAGAAGAGCCTGGCGGGCTGCAGTCCGTGGGGTCGCACAGAGTGGGACGCGACTGAGGGCCCTCACTTCCTCTTCTCTCTTCTCTTAGGTGGAATCCAGAGGCCAGCAGGCAAGGCCGCCTGGGCAGTGTGTCCTGTGCAGTCTGCATCTGGGCGGTCTGGGGAGAGCTTGAGACGGATCTCAGAGCAGACTGGCCAGGGGCCCGGAGGGAGAGCATGAGTGGCTCTTTATCTCTGAGTCTTATTTGCCCTGCAGCGTAGTTGCTTTTCAGTGCTGTGTGCGTTTCTGTGGTTTGGCAAGGCGGGCCAGCTGTGTGTGTACATGCATCCCCTCTCTTTTGGGGCTTCCTTCCCATCTGGGTCAGCACAGAACACTGAGTCGCGTTCCCTGTGGTATACAGCAGGTGCCTGTTATCTAGTTCATGAAAAAGTGGAAGTGTTAGTCACGCAGTGGCGCTCGGCTCTGTGCCGTGGACGCTGTACATAGGATCAATAGGGCACGTCCACCCGTCCCCGTCTCCCTGCACCTCCCCCAGCCCCTCCCTCTCTCCCCCTTGACCTCTAGACTTTTCTTCTCTGCATCTCTATCTGCACTTCTCTGTCTCTGCAGAGACACCTCAGATATCAGTGCGTTGTTCCTTGGGGAGCTGCAGGTTGGAGGGAGGGGAGTATAGGTGTAGGGCTTCAGCAGCTCCTCACCAGTCCTCTGCATTCACGCTCCTCCTTTGCCACTGTCGGCTACTGTAGCCTGGGACAGACTCGTGGACCTCTCTTTGCCTCAACTTTCCCCTCCATACAGTGGGCTGAAGGCTCCATCTGACAGAGATCCAGTCCGAGGTTGAAATGAACTTCATAATATGCAAAGCACCATACGAGTGGGCCCTGGCATGATCCTGTGAAAGACAGAGGGACCACAAAGACAGGAGTGGGGGCCGCCCTGGCAGCTCAGTGGTAAAGAATCTGCCGGTGACCCCTGACCCGAGAAGACCCCGCATCCCCGTGGAGCAGCTAAGCCCTGTGCCACAGCTGGGGACCCGCAACCACGGAGACCGCGGGCTGCGGCTGCTGAAGGTCCCGCTCTGCAACGAGAAGCGCACGTAAGGAGGAAGACCCAGCACAGCCAGAAATAAATAGGTAAAGAAAGTCAGAGGAAGACAAGAGTGGAGTTTGAAGAAATAACAGTTTGGAAATACATGCTGAGTGGTGCCAGTTGGCATTCCCTCGGAGTACCTGGGCTCACCGAGGAAGGGGGCAGGTGGTTGCCCCTCAGGCAGGCGCTGACCCTCTGGAGCCGAGATGCCACCCAGGCCGCTGCTGCTCTGCTGACTGTCGTTATGTTCTGACCTAACAAACGGACGTGTTAGGAGCAGAGGCAGGAGAGAGATGAACAGGCCAGGAAATCTCTGTTAGGGCTCCGTGCCCCGTGCTCCTTCCTGCCCGAGACTCTAATGGGGACAGACACGTTGAAAGCTGAGGGAGTTTATTAATAGTTGCTTGGGACGGGAAGAAGGATTTGGTATCGATTTTTTTTCCCTATCCTTCCCTGTGTTGCTTGACTTTTAAACGTGGCTTTCTTTGGCTGACTGGCTGTGCTGTTAGAAAAAAAAAGGAAGGCCCAGCGTTCGCCCCTCTCGGATGGGACTGTTAGCACCACTCTTAAAGCTGGCTCCCGAAGCCTCGTGACCCTTTATAATGTGCGCTGCCCTTGTGTGGTCACGTGAAGGTAACTGGCAGGGAGTGTGGCCCTGTGATGCCCAGCCCAGCAGGCACGTGGTCACCACACGTGTTTCCGTTCACAGCCCCAGGAAGTGCGGGCTGTATCTCACATCTGTGGGGGTTCTGGGAGCCATGTCCTAAGGAAGCTCTATCAGTTAAATGGTGCGTTGAAGTAGATGGCTTAAAACGTGTTCTTTTTCCTTAGGGGGAAAAAAAAATGTCACGTAAGGTCCTGAACACTAACCTTCTGAGAAGCTAGTTCGTTTTGGGCACTGTCGCCTGGTTTTCCCGACTTTAAAATGCTTCATGGGACTTCCCTGAGCATCCATTGGTTGACTCCCCACTCCCAGCGTGGGAGACTCAGGCTTGGTCCCTGGTAGGGCTTCCCCTGTGGCTCAGGGGTAAAGAATCTGCCCGCAGGGCAGGGGATGCAGGAGACAAGAGTTTGATCCCTGGGATGGGAAGACCCCCTGGAGAAAGAAATGCCAACCCGCTTCTGTACTCTGGCCTGGAGAATCCCAGGGACAGAAGAACCTGGCAGGCCACAGTGCATTGGGCCACACAGAGTTGGACATGACTGAAGCGACTTGGCACAGGGAAACCAAGCGTCTGCGTGCTGCGCGCGTGGGCTGGCCCCCAAAATAAAAAGGAAACGCTTAATAAGGGAGCCTGGCGGTCTGGTGGTTAGGATTCTGGGTTTTCACTACCATAGCCCAGGTTCAATCCCTGGTCGGGGAACTGAGATTTCATAAGCTGTGCGGCACAGCCAAAATAGATAACAGCATAAAATAAAGTAGAATAAAATGCTTAATAAGGAAGGACATCACCGTGAGAGTTCCAAGCAGTGGACTCTACGGAGCTCTTGGTGTCCTCAGGGAATTCCTCAGCCCCTGTTTGTGGAGAACAGCACCCCACCTGGCCGAGGAGGGAACTTCCAGGAGCACAGACACCTGCTTCGGTGCCAGACGCTGGCATGAGTTACTTCACTGGCACCTCACCACCATCCTCAGAGGCTGCCCAGGGGTCTGGGTGCTGGCTGCACCGAGGAATCCCCTGGGGATTCTGGAACGATGCTCCGGTCACGGCCCTGCGGCCGTCGGATGGCGTCTGCTTCTCTGGGGTGGGCCCAGCACCTGCCTTTCTTCTGGAATGCCCCAGCTGATTCTGGACAGCCAGATTGGGAGCCACCCAGATGGGTGGTTCACAGACTGCCCTCTGCACCCCAGGAGCGCCCAGCCAGCTGGGTCACCCCGGCACATGGGTCAGGACCCCACTCCAGGTCAGTCTGAGTCCAGAGCCTGTGTTCTCCTCCTTCAACAGGCTGCTTTCGTGGAAGGAAGTCTGCCCATGGCCTGAAGTCTGGACACTACTGCGGGTGGCTTTGTGTTGCCCCTGCTTCCCAGGTTGGTCCCTAGGGCTGAGGCCCCCCCTCTCCGCCCTTGGGGCCCTTTGTAGAGCTGATGCCCCAGAGAGCTCCATGATCTGCTCCTTGAGTCAGAGTCCCAGACGTTTGGTTCTGGAAAGGATTCCAGAAGCTGCTTCTCAAAATTTAATGCTCATACGAGCCTCCCAAGGATGCTATTAGGAAACAGGTCTCGGTTCCGTAGGTTGGGGTGGCCCAGAATGCTGTCTCTCAGTGAGCTCCTGGAGCTGCCCGCCCTGCAGGCTCACTGACCATGCGCTCTGTAGGAAGCCTTCAGGGGCCACCCAGCTGAGGCGTGGCTTCCTGCTGATGTGAGAAGTCAGGCTGCATCCTGAGTCCAAGTTCTCTATTTCCACTGCACCAGGTACTGAAGGGCCCTTGGCGAGAGCTCCACGCAGGGGGCCAAAGCACCCCACTTTTGCCTGAGACAGAAGAGCAAGGGGTCCTCAGGGTGTGGGCCTTTCAGCAATGCCGAAATGAAGGGCATCTCACGCGGGCTTGTTCCCCATGGTCCCAGGAGCTCAGGTTTGAGTCCTAGCTCAAGTTCAGATCCTAGCTTCAGCGTTCAAGACCCAGCTCCTCCCAGAGAGCTTGAGCAAGTGACCTGCTTTCTTAGAGCCTCCACTTCCCTGTCTGTGAAACAAGAACAATAAATGAAACTGCCTGCAGCAATACTGAGGATGGGATGAGCTGGTGTTCACAGGCCTGCTGCCCCAGTGTCCCTTCCACTGAACTCTGAGCTGACTCAGCACTCCCATCCATCACTGGGAAGAAGCACCCCGAAGGCCAAGTGTGAGTGGCCGTGGATCACCTTCACTGCACCAGCTGTCCACAGAGAGGGCAGCCTGTCTGCCCTCAAATACGACGGGCAGGCCGGTGAAGTCATTCTTCATTCCGCCTACCGTCTGCCTGCCCTGAGTATCGATCCTAATGATCTTTGTTGTTTAGGGGAGGAAAGGCCTGGCTGAGGCTTGGCCACCTCGGGACATGGTGAACTGGCCCCTGTGTCCCCGTTGACCTTGTTTGTCCGTTAGTATTGCTCTGAGCCTCGTAACAGCTTACGAGGGCGGCTGCCGCTAATGACTGTTCCTCCATCTCCTGACCCATCCCGGCCGTAACAATCAATAGTCTTAAAACAACAGGCGCAGAGACAGACAGAGCAGTGCCCACTGAAGTGCCCGCGCTGGGCTGGCTGGCCCGGGGTGAAAGCTGCAGGCCGTGACCCCCCTTACCTGGGAAGGCCGGTCCGCTCGCCTGTCAAGTGCCATCTGTTTATCCGACTGTCTGGTCTGCCAAGTGTGTGGCGATTCTGTGCGAAGCAGAGCACGCTTTGTTTTTCTATGATGTGTGGTAAGTAGGTCTGCTCCAGGCAGCAAATTATTCCCCAGTAGGGGTTATCTGGCCTGGACTGTGGCCGACTGGCATTTCAGACGAGAAAACAGCCGAGCAGCCAAGCAGAAGCTGCTCCTCCCCTGCTTTCCTCGGGCCTGGAGTCTGACTGCAGGGGGGTCTCAGCACAGTTGCACTTCCACTGGTGAGCATCTTGAAGGCAAAATCGGGAGATTTTATCTCCGGGCTCATCTCTGCTTGCCGTAGTCAGAGCGTCTTCCATTCTGGCACAGGCCCTTTGATAGATGGAGTCAAAGTCTCCGTTTTGTAGACAGGAGGAAAGAGGCTGTGAGCATCTGGCTAGTGCCCTTCTCCACCCACAGCTCACAAGCCAAGCCTTGACTTAGTGGCGTGCATTTGGAAGAATGGCCGCAGCCTCAGCCTCCGGATCAGTAAAGTGAGAATGTGGTCGCTCATCAGGCAGGCTTCTAACTGCTAAAAATAGCCGAGGTGTGTTAGTGCAGGGTGCCTGCCAACCGCTGTCCCCAGGGCTCACCCACTCCGTCTGATGCCCGGTTGGAAGGGTGATCAGTGAGCCTGGCTTGCAGAAGAGGGAACCAAGTACAGAGAGGTGAGCAGGGAGGCCGCCGTGAGCGGCCAGGCTGGGTGGACCCCAGAGGCCCAGGGGCCTGGCCACACCGGTGTGACCCTGGGAAAGCTCAGCCTCTGAAAGCAAGGTCCCCAGCACAGCCTCCTGCTGCAAGAGGAAACAGGCCACCAGCAGACGCACGGCCCCACCCAGCGCAGAGTGCACCTCAACTCCAGGGTCCAGCCACCCCCTGGGGGTGGGGCCTGAGGCTGAGAGCAGGGGAATACCCGGCTCCTTCCAGAAAGTCTGGACAAGGGTCGGGGATAGGAAGCCTTTTCATGGAGCCTGCACGGCTGCAAACCAGAGGTCACAGTAACGCACTGGCCAACTCTGGGTGCCCGACCCAGTGGCCACCCCCTCTGGGGGGGGGCAGCGTGTCTGTGCTCCCGGCTCCTCCCTGAGTCCACATCAAGTGCCCAGTGCAGGCCAGGCTTTCTTATTGGAGAATAATCAGAATTTTGGGGGACTTTTTATAGAGTACCAGGAACTGAGGGAGGCCGTGCCATCTTTGTATGCCCGTGATAGAATATTTTCAAAAGCTAGTCCATGCACCATTTTTGAAATACGATGTTGTAAAAGGATTTCAAATAGTGAAAACGAACTCTCCTCCCCCACCCTGGTTCGCTTTAGCTTATCTGGGAGACTGACTTCTCTAGAAGGGGAGGGTGGCTGAAGCTGGCCCATCACGAGATGAAAGCACCCAGGGCTGGTCCTGTGCAGCCTGGCTGCCACAGTTAACGGTTCTGTATTGGGTACTTAAGAGTTTGAGGAGAAGTACGTCTTAAAGTGCTCATCAGAAGGGAAAACTTGCAATCGTGAGAGGAGATAGATTTTAACGAGACTTACTGTAGTGACCATTCCTCAGTGTATACACACATCAGGTCCTTATGCTGTATGTCTTCAACTTAAGCTGCATGTCAATGATATCTGAGTAACACTGGAAAAATAAGCTCTATGGAAGGGTATATGTATACACCCCCTTTTATTTTTACATGGGGTGGAAGCCTGCCATGTCCCCTGTTTTTCATATTGCTTTATTTAGCATACATCGATCTTTCTATTTTTAAAATTTTATGGCTAAATGATATTCTAATGTAGGAAAATACTGTGATTAATTTTACTGGCCCTTTTAAAAGAGAAGTAAATATTTTCAATATTTCTCTAATAAAAATAACGAATATCATTGTGCATACACAGTCCATTGTATGCATGCTCACATATATCCACAGAGTAAGTTTATAAACGTGGAATTTAGGAGGCAAGGCATATTTAGTTCTCATGGGCATTGCCAGAGTATCCCATGAAAATTTCTAATTGACTGATTTCTGCATATATTTCTCTTACAAAGGAGGGAATAGCTGCTTCCCAACTGGTGAACTGTTGATGTGAAAATGGTCTTGGCACCTTCTCAGAGCATGAATTCTCAAAGTGGAACAAAACAAGTGGCTTCCTGCCTTCCGTCCTTGCCTTCTCCTCCCCAGTCTGTTTCTCCACTTAACTCCATTGTGCTGATTCCAGATGGATATATTTCAATACTGAAGAAAGCAGTGGTGCCATAAGGCCAAAAGAAGCCCTGTGCTTTCAGAATGGGGGTGTCTGCAATGGAAAGAATGGGTCGTCTAGTGAGGTGGTTCCACCCACCTCAAAACTAGAATGCTGATCCTCGAAAGAGCTCTGAATCAGTTAGACCTAAATTCAACTTCTGTTGGAAGCTTAATTTTCTTTGGAGCCCGTGAGCCTTTAGAGTTAAAAGCACATTTGCATAATTCCATATTTCAGGGTTTTTTTCCTTCTACATTTTCCTAACTCTCATGTTCTTCTTCATATTTTTCAGCTTCACAATTTAGAGAGCATTAGACCTAGAAATAGTCTGGACTGTCTATTGCATGTCTGTGATAAAAATGCCATGTTTATTGAAGCCTCCAAATCTCTAAGCAGTAATGATGATCACCATTTATTGAACCCTCGAGCTGTTTATAAACATAAGTTCATTTATTCCCTAGAGCAACGATACTGTTATAGGAATGAGATATCGTTCTATGTCATTCTACTTTACAAAAGAAGAAACATTCCCTTAAAGGTTCAGTCTCTTGTCCAAAATTGAGCAGATTGGAAATAGCAGCCTGGGATTCGAATCCAGGACCTTGTGCCAGGATATCATGGGTGCCTCCAGTTCGGTATTTGCTGCCCAGCATGGGACTCCCGGGGCACCTCTGCAGAACCCTGACAGGCGGGGGAATTTCCGTAAAATGCAGGTTCTCGCTTTCCTGGTCTGTTCTGTGGGAGGGTCGTACGAACAGTCACAGCCACCCCGATGGAGTGGAGCCAGCAGCACCAGGAGCCGCTCCTTCAGGGAAGGCTCCAAGCAGGGGAGGGGCCAGCCGTCTCTCCTGTGAGAGAGGTGGTCTCCTCTGGTACCTGCTGGCTTTTGTGCCATCCTAGCAGTTAAGTGAAGGAAATCGGTAAATCACTGCACGTTATTCTATGCCAATTGGGAGTACTGGGTAGAACTCACTCTCAAGTGTCCTGATTACACTTCCCTCTGTGGCTTGAGCATCTGAGGTTCTCTCTCATCCTAGAAATGACACAAGCCTTGTGGATATGTGTTAGCAGAGCCTCCTAGTCTGGACAGCATCTTCTATCTCATCTCACCCCAACATCCTCATCCTGGGAGGTGGAAAATGGGAACTTAGTGGGTTTCATTGTGTAGCCCAAACAGAGAGTCAGTAGCGAGTGGGGAAGCTGGGCTGCCTAGAGTCCAGGTTACTCCTTCCTTGGACCAACTGACCCTCCCTCCTCATTGTTGGGAAGGAGATGGTAGCCCACCCCAGTGCTCTTGCCTGGAGAATCCACGGACAGAGGAGCCTGGCGGGCTACAGACTAGGGGGTCGCACAGAGTCAGACACGAGTGAGCCACTCGGACACACGACTCAGGGAGTAAGGGGTGGCTGTTCTTCTTCATAAAGGGCTCTCCTCGCTTTACGGATGGAGGGACTGGCAGCATTCCCTGGCTGATGTTACCCAGAGTGAAGGCAGGCTCTCTCTGCTTCCTAGGCAGGGCTGCCCCGCCGCCCCATGCTGGGGTTTCTAGGTGGGGGACCATCTGCCCGTCTCGGCCTCTAAAGGAGCTCAGAGGCCCCGTTCAGCCCTGCAGGTCTCTGCTCCTACCCTGGCTGTGGGGTTAGAGGGTGGCTTTCCTGGAGCCTTAAGTCCCCAGGAGCCGAGGCAGACCGCCTCCCACCCCCCACACTGCGGGTGCAGCTTCCTCTGCAGAGCCAAGTGCTCCTGCACCCGCGGGCCATGCCTGGCTTTCCTCTGCTTCCAGCTCAGCCAGCTCTGCAGACCCAACAGCCCTGGCACACACACAGTAACACACACTCACACACAGACCCACTCACACAAACCACACACACACACATACACCATGCACCGCACACAGACACACACCACACACACACACACACAGACATACACACACACACCATGTACCACACACACACACATAACACACACACACATATGCAGACACAGACATACACACATTCACACACACACACACCATGCACTACACACAGATACACACAGACACACACAGACATACACACACAGACACAGACATACACACCACACACACACACTATACACACAGACACACATACACACACACATACACCACACACCACAGACAGACACAAAGACACACACACACACCACACCACACACACACCAATACACACCCTCTGCTAGGGCAAGGCTTAGCTACAGACCCAATGGCCCCAACACACAGACACGCGCGATGCCACTGGAGTCCTGACTTCCTCATTCAGAGCTCCAGAACCTCATCTCCAGGTGGTCAGCACGGCCCTTGCTCTGGCCCTGGTTCACCCTGCCATTTCACTTTTACCAGCGTCCCCTCCTCTCACCCCACGGCTGGCCCTGCAGAACCGCTCCCAGTTTCTAGCCCTTCTGAGACTTTGCCCCAAGTTGTCCTTCCTGCCTGATTCATGGTGAGTTGTGCCTCTGTGTCTCTGAAACTTTCAGCATCCGCTGTCTTTTCGCTCATTCTTTTCTTTAAGCTGTCCTTTACCTGTTCTGTGTACTAACAGAAACATGATCTTACTGATTCCTCACCAGAGCCTGCTGCCAATGTGCCTCCTCTTCTTAGAGACCAGCTGATTCTTCGTAAAAGGAGTAAGCACACTGTTTCTGAATTTCTAGGTATGATATCTCCCAAGCTCGTCTGAGCAACGCCTGGAGAATTGGAAAAGGTCTGTGTCTTCTGTTTCCCACTCTGGATTTCCTGAGTTGGAGAAGCAGGGAAAAAGACCATGGATGTATTTTCAACTTTGCCCCAATTTAACATCATGAGATTGTTGGCTCTCTGCAGATAAACCCAGAAAGGTAGCACAGTGGTGTGTAAACTGCTAGTAGGATTTAACTGTGAACTAGACAGAATGATTCAATGTATTGGAAAGAAGATACATAAGCAAACACCTTTGGAAATTATGAAAAAGATTGATCTGACAGGAGAGACTTAACCTAAACCATGTCATCAACCCATAAAAATTAAATAATTTGGCTTTCAATAATAGTTATATTATAAATAAGTAAAATACAGATTAGAACTTTTAGAAGCAAACCTTAATACTTATGTATAAGGAAGTGCCAGTTACAATAAAAATGATATTAGAATTCATTGTAGAAAGCAGGAACTATTAAATCAGTGGTTTGGGTCCCACTGGATATACATTTTAACGAATAAAACAGATGCCTATTCTACTTTTTACACCAACATAAATTATAGATTGAAAAAAGATTCAAACATAGAAAGTAAAGCCATAAATTTATGGAAGGAAGCCTGGGTGAATAAATTTATACTCCTAATGGAAATGACCTTTGTAATCAGGACACAAACCCATACTATAAAGGAGAGAAAGGATAAATCTATCTGCATCAAATATTAACTTGTGTTTGGGAAAAATAATTCAAGAACTAACTGAAAAAAATAACACATTTGGAAAATAGTATTTAAACATTATTGTCAGATAAAGGGCTAATTTCTTTAGTTACTAAACAGAGCTTATAAGAATTAATAAGAGAAGACAAACAACTAAAGAAAAATTAATGAGTACATTCTTTATGAATAAAAATATTTGCCAGTGAAAATATAAAATTATGCTCATTTTCAGTCATCATAACAAACAAATAATGGGATATAAATAGTCATTACGTGGGAGATTAGTAAATTTTTAAAAGTCGGGTATGACAAAAACCACTCTTACACACAGTTGTGTACAAAGGGAGTCATCTTTTCTGAACTCTGTACAAGATGCTCCAGGAATACTTCTATATGCTTATTTTTTATATCAAATGCTCTTCCTCTAACAAGCTTGCAAGCTTATTACTAGCAACACACTGTACATCCGCAGAGCGCTCTCTCCATGACTCGGGGGGTTTGATGCAGGGTTGGTTCTGAAGCTCGCACTGGAAGCGGAGGCAGGGGCGTCCGTGCAGGGCCTGCTCTCAGCCTCCGTCGGCAGGGACTGCCAGCAGGTGCTGGCTTTGGGCAGCACTTGGCTCCCTAAGTTGCCTTCCGCAGCTGGAGTGTTCCATGGGCCAGGGAATAGGTTGCTCGCTGCTCTGCGCCCAGCAATCAGAGGCGCCTCGTGGCTGGACGTGGAGTCACTGGCTCGCTTTGCTTTTCTCACTGAGGGTCGTCTGTCCTACGAGCCGCTTTTTCAGTTCTCTTGTCCTGTTCCTCTGCACTGACAGACATCTTGCAAGAACTGTCTTATTCTTTGTTAATTCTCTTGGATTATAGTTGCTTTGCATTTTTACGTTAGTCTCTGCTGCCTAGCAAATTGAATCAGCTGTGTGTATACCTGTGTCCCCTCTTTTCTGGCTTGAGTAGAGTTCCCTGGGCTATACAGTAGGTTCTCGTTTCTTGTTGGTTTATCTATTTTACACATAGTATCGATACTTGACGTGTCAATCCCAGTCTCCTGACACCCCACCCCTCTCCCCGCTTGGCATCCGTATGTGTGTTTTTTTCTCTACCATTTGTGCTTTGCAAATACAATCATCTATACCATTTTCCTGAGCACCAAAGAACTGATGCTTTTGAACTGTGGTGTTGGAGAAGACTCTTGAGAGTCCCTTGGACTGCAAGGAGATCCAACCAGTCCATCCTAAAGNNNNGTCCTGAATATTCACTGGAAGGACTGATGCTGAAGCTGAAATTCCAATATTTTGGCCACCTGATGTGAAGAGCTGACTCGTTTGAAAAGACCCTGATGCTGGGAAAGACTGAAGGTGGGAGGAGAAGGGGACGGCAGAGGATGAGAAGATTGAATGGCATCATTGACTCAACGGACATGAACCTAAGCAAACTCCAGGAGACAGTGGAGGACAGGGGAGCCTGGAGCGCTGCAGTCCCTGGTGTCCCCAAGAGTCAGACATGACTTGGCGACTGAACAGCAACATACTGTTTTTCTAGATTCCACAGATATGTGTTAATATACGATATTTGTTTTTTCTCTTTCTGAGAGCTGTATCCATTTAAAAGGATTATGAGGTTCATGTCAAAGCTCCCCAGGAGATGCTCTGCTCAGCCAGAGCCTAGGCGTTCCACCCTTTGCCATCTGTCCGGGCGGCCATGCCTTCCCACGGGAGGACGCTGCGTGGCCGGAACCCTCCGTTTCCAGGCCTCTTTGAGTGGGGCTGGCCCTGGACGAGGGTGGTAACCCCAGGTCCGGTTACCGCGCCGCCCCTTGTGCCTGCTAGTAGAGCGGCTCTGGCCAGACCTTCCCGTGTGCATCTCTGCTCCCTTTCGGCCTGCTTCTTGATGAGATGTGAGCATGGCTTCCCAGGTGTCTCAGTGGTAAAGAACTGCCTGCCAAGCGGGAGAGGTGGGTTCGACCCCTGGGTCTGGAAGGTCCCCTGAAGGAAGAAATGGCAACCGACTCCAGTACTCTTGCCTGAGAAATCCTGTGGACAGAGGAGCCTGGAGAGCTGGAGTTTGTGGGGTCGAAAAAGGGTTGGCTAGGACTTGGTGACTAAACAACCCAACTGCGCGCAGCACAGTCCTCTTAGCTGACGGCAGCTCCAGAGAGTTGGGATCAGGGGCAGACGCCAGGGAGGCAAGAGTCAGCGAGTGGGCAGAGCATCTTGCCAGGACAGGCCCACGCAGACCCTGCTGCACCCCCACTGCTTGGGATGAGTCTCTGCTGAGACTCACCTGTGGACTCACTCCAGACGAGAAGGCGGCTGCTTCCTTTCTGCTACCAGGAGACCTGGGGCTCGGTTTGTTCTTAGCCCCGTTCCCTGGTGCCCCGAAGGTCCGGGCCCTTGCAGGGGTCATGGTTACCCTCATCGCTCAGGCTCAGGAAGGTGTTTCCTCTCTCTCTGGGCTCCTTCCTGAATCCCCTGGGTTTTCACTGGATGCCAGAGTTCTCCTCCTGTCCATTGCTGGCCCAGCTCAGGGCTGAGCTCTGAGAGATTACGGAGCCCCGGCTGGGAAGGCTCTGGGAGAGCCCAGGACCTTGTCTGTAAAAACCTCCCAGGGAGACAGAAGCCTCCGTCTGGGGAGTGCTCAGCAGTGGCAGGATCTCAGAAGCCCCGAGTCAGGCCGCCTTCCACTGCAGCTGGAAATGACAGTCTTATCTTCAAAGATGGTGGAGTGGGGAGATAATCCACTTTCAGGCAGGGTTTATAAAGCAAGCCTTGCCTCTTCTTCATCTTCAAATAGCTTGAATGAAGGCCTGTTAGCCAATGACNCAAACTCATGGTTACCAAGGGGGAGAGATGCAGGCGGATGGATGGGGAGCCCGGAATGGACTTGTCCACACTGCTGTGTTTAAAGTGGATAACTAAAAAAAAATAAAAATAAAATAAAGTGGATAACTGTCAGGGACCCACTGCACAGCTCAGGGGGCTCTGCTCAACGCTCCGTAATAACCTAAACAGGAAGAGAATCTGAAAGAAGAGATGGATACTTGCAGGACGTGTGTGTGCTGTGCTGTGCTCAGTGGCCCAGTCATGCCTGACTCTTGGCGACCCCACGGACTGTAGCCCGCCAGGCTCCTCTTCTCTCCATGGAATTCCCCAGGACAGAATACTGGAGTGGGTTGCCATTTCCTTCTCCGCATAATGTGTATATGCATAACTAAATCGCTTTGCTGTACACCTGAAAATAACATCATACATCAACTACTCTCTGATAAAAAAGGAAATGTTTAAAAAAATTAAAAAAAATTATGCCCTTGTTGAGGTTTTTATTGCTTTTAAAGTCTGATTGTTTGTAAATCTCTACATTTCAAGGTATGAGGCATACTTGAATGTTATTACTT
>SJYF01000263.1:1286649-1312733 GCA_006410515.1 Procapra przewalskii | reverse complement strand
CAGGGTGACATTCGGATGCTTGTGGCTGATTCACGTTGATGTATGGCAGAAATCGCCACAATATTGTAAAGTAACTATCCGCCAGCTAAAAATAAAATTAAATGAAAAAAGGAAAGGCCAAGTGAGTTGCTGAAGGTCAAATGGTCGCACAGTTGTCGGAGCCAGAGGTGCACTCAGGCCTTCTGCCAGTCCAGCTGCGTTTCTGTGATCCCTAAAGATAATCCTGGCTGTCCTTTCTTGGAAGAAGATTCAGTTCAGTTCAGTTCAGTTCAGTCGCTCAGTCGTGTCGACTCTTTGCAACCCCATGAATAGCAGCACGCCAGGCCTCCTTGTCCATCACCAGCTCCCAGAGTGCACTCAAACTCACATCCATTGAGTCGGTGATGCCATCCAGCCATCTCATCCTCTGTGCAAACTAGTTTTTAAAATCAGCCCTATGGTGGGAGTCCCCTGGTGGTCCAGTGATTAAGAAGCCGAGCTTCTGCCTCAGGGGCCACCGGACTGATCCCTGACGGGGGAGCTCAGACCCCACGCGCTGCACGGCCAACGGGAGAAAGAGTCGTGCAGTGTAAAAGCAGAGCTGTGAATACCAGTCCAGGTTCCGGGGCCCAAGGAATCAGAGCTGAACTTGCTCCTCCTCCGGGCCTGCCTCTTCTTGCTGTGCGACAGACTACCCCGTTTCTCTCTGACTCTCCCTCCATCTGGATGCTTCTCCCCTGGAGCACTCCCAGCCCCTCCTGCATTTCCTTGCAGTCCTGCTCCAAGGTTGCGCTATTTGGAGAGGTATGCCCTGACTGTTTTACACATCCTCAGCCCCAGACCTGGCCCATGTCCCCTGCTAGCCAGAAGACACGGGAGTATAACATGAGCCACAAATGCAAGCCACAGAAGTAATTTAAAACTTGCTGGTAGACACATTTTAAAAAAGCAAAGAGATACATGTATATTTCTTATTTAATTTCCTATATCTCAGGTATTATCATTTCAACATTCAGTCAATGTAAAAGATTCATGAGTTATTTTATATGCCCCTTCATATTAAGCATTCAAAACCTGGTACTTAAATTTAGGGTGTATCTGGTAAGTGCTCTGAACTGACGCTTAGAGCACATTTCCACTTGGACCAGCCACACTTTAAGAGCTCAGTAAGCACGTGGGATTAGCATATTTATATGTTGATTGTTAATTTGCTGTCTTCTTTATGTGATTATAGTGTTTACATATATACCATGGTGTGTGCTTAGCTGCTCAGTCATGTCTGACTCTTTGTGACCCCATGGACTGTAGCCCACCAGGCGCCTCTGTCATGGGATTCTCCAGGCCAGCACACTGGAGTGGGTGGCCACGCCCTCCTCCGGGGGGTCTCCCCGACCCAGGGGTTGGGCCCGTGTCTCCTGCAGCTCCTGCACTGGCGGGTGGGTTCCTTACCACTGAGCCACCTGGGAAGACACATATAAGGCATATACCTGTGTGTGTGTGACATGTGTAATGCTTTCAGGGCATGAGCATATGCAGAGTGTCGCCCCGCCCACAGTGAGCACTCAGGTTTTTGTTGGATGGATCGCAGTCTGAGGCAGCAGGTTCGGCTTTGACCTCCCCATTTGCAAGAAGAGGAGGAGGGCCCAGCGGCTCAGGAGGCATCCTCTCCTGGGGCCGCGTGGCTGGTGGGTGGGTCTCCACTGAAAACACACAAATATGTTCATGAGAATGATATGCTCTCACTTGCTCATGCTTTCCTCATAATTTTACTTAGGATATTATAATCAAATCATAATAAAACAGAGCATTAAGAAGAATATTAACAAGACACAAGCTGATTAATAAAATGGTAACTTCTGGTCCTTAGCCACACAGAGCCAGGCCCATCCCCTTTCAAGTGCATTTTTGCTTGTTTTATTATATTCAGTGAAGTTAAATAACATGCTTGACCCTACACAGTTAGTAAGCTGTAGATCTCAAGTTGCTTCAGTGAGACACGCCACGAGAATTATTCCAAGTCCCCTCTTTCATTGTCATACATTCAAATACCTGAGCCCATCTTTTTCTAGATGTACACAAATAAGCACTCAATTCCCTGTAGTTATGACCTCTCTCTCTCTCTCTTTTTCAAATTATCTCCCTCTGTTAAGTACAGAGGCTTTTTCAAGACCCAAGAATTCTCCCCTAGTGCCCAGATCTCGCTGTCAAGACCAGTTTCCCACTTACTACAGTAGGAAATTGGGTGAAATGATGTGTCCCATGAGAACCTCACTTTTCTTACTTGTAAAATGGGACTATGATGCCACTAGCGCTATTACGATGCCAGGTTGTGTATCAGTGTTGCTGAGCACAGGTCCGGTGCTGACAAGACTCTGTGATGACAATTATCTCTCTGGTTACAAAGCATGGCACTTTGTACAGTACTTCAGGAGAATAAGACGCTGTTCCTGTTTATACCACATATTCTCACCCCAACAGGAGGTAGCAGTGATTAGAATTGGAAAGGGGAGCGTCTCTATGTTGATTTTTATTGGAGTGTGGTTGCTTTACAGTGCTGTGTTAGTTTCTGCTATGGCATAGTGAGTCAGCTGTACACATACACATATCCCCTCTGTTCTGGATTTCCTTCCCATTTAGGTCACCACAGAGCACTGCGTCGAGTTCCCTGGGCTGTGAGTCGTTTCTCTTTATTGTCTCTTTTATGCAGAGCGCCAGTAGCGTGTATGCGTCCATCCCAGTCTCCCCATCCATCCCACCCCCTGGCCCCCTTTGGTGTCCACGGGTTTGTTCTCTGCGTCTCGAACGAGGGCATTCTAGAGGAATAAAGTGGAGTCTCCATGGACTCTCTACATAGAATATATATATATATAAAATAACGTCTGCAGCTTGGCTACAGGAGGAAGCTCTGAGCAGGGCTTTCAGATCTCGTGCTTCTGGGCCTGGCTCAATGACGAGCTGAGGTCAGAAAGAAATCCTTTCCTTGCTGATGCAGAGCATGTTGAAGAACAGTTGATGGTTTCTATACGTCCTGGCGGCATCTGGCGTTTTTTGGGGAGGAGGCCTGGCATTGGCCAGAGGGGCTGTGTGTGAGTTCCACTCAAGCTGCCATCCACACTGTGTCCTGCAGCGATGCTTGCTTAAGACAACGTGTGGCTGCAACCTTGGAGATAAAAAGAGCTGCGCAGGGTGTAGCTGATGACTCGGGGTGGGGCTCTTGCTGACGACACGCATTTTGCAAACCAGACTGTATCCCTTGGGTATTACCACACACTGTGGATCAGCTTCACTTTCGATCAACTCTTGAGAATCACCCATCTCCAGAGGCACCGAAGATTAATTTAAAAGGGAAAAGAAAAGCGATTTCCTTCAGATGAGAAAAGTAACTGCATTCCCTCGCTCTTCTTTTGATGCCTTCTGCATGCCCAACTCTCAGCCTTAGCCTCACACTCTGTATTCTGGGAGGTGGTGTGATGCCAGTAGCTGTGATGATGGTGAAGATGGCAATGCTGATATGAGCTCCATTTATACGCAACTCCTCTGTCCCAAACACTTCATACGCCCCGTATCTCATCTTCAAAATACTGTATTCATTTTACAGAAGAGTTAAATAATTTGTTAAACAATAAGCAATTCTTTGGTGAAGCCAGGATCCAAACCCAGGTCAGCCTAACTTTAAAAGCCAAGCTTCTCCTTCTGCCCCTTTTCCTTTTTACCCTTCTTCTCTTTCTCCTCATTTTCTTTTCTTCCCCTTCTCTTTTTTAAAAAAGCCATTTTATGCTTGTTTTAAGTAGACTCAGTAGAGTTAAATAAGCAGCTTGGCCCTGCGTACCTAGCAAGGTGTAGGTTTCAAGTTACTTCGTTGAGATCCATCACAAGACACATTCTCAGTTCCCATCTTTCATTGTCACGTGTTTAAATTCTCGAGTCCATTTTTTTCTAGATGTACACAAGCGAGAACTCAGCTTGCCACAGTTATGACTTCTCTCCCTTTTTGTTTCCAGATTTCTTCCTCTTTCAAGTGTGAGATGTTCTGAGACCCAGGCATTCTTCCCTGGTGCCCACATCTGGCCATTAGGGGCTGTTAGTGTTCTTGCCTGGAGAATCCCAGGGATGGGGGAGTCTGGTGGGCTGCCGTCTATGGGGTCGCACAGAGTTGGACACGACTAAAGTGACTTAGCAGCAGCAGTGTTCTGGAAGGGCTCACACAAAGCAGATTCAGGCCACGTGGAGAAGTGACACCTCCTCATTGGAGCTCCTGCTACTTTGCTCTTGAGAATGTCTCTAAGTTTCACGGCATCCCCCATGGGCCCTTATTGCATTGGAAGGTACTCTTTAACAGACTCTGCTGAAAGGACGTCTTCAGGTTTTACAGAATCCATCACGCTGATTCGAGTGTCTTCTCCTCTCTGGCTAGGTGATGCATCGATTTTATGCATTCATTCATTTTTGTTGCCTTCTCTGGTAGCGGTGCGCTGGCCTCTCTCCGTGCTGGCTTCTCCCTGTGCTGGCTTCTCCTGTTGGGGACCTTGGGCTCTAGGGTGAGCAGGCTTCAGTAGCTGTGGCTCATGGGCTCAGTGGTTGCGGATCCTGGGCTCTAGAGCCCATGCCAAGCGGTTGTGGCGCACAGGCTTAGTTGCTGCATGGCATGTGGGATCTTCCCTGACCAGGGATCGAACCTGTGTCTCCTGCATTGGCAGGTGGAATCCTACCCGTTGCACCACCAGGGAATGTTGGAGACACAGGGAAAGTCACCAAGCTGTACACCAGCTGCTGTGGGTGGGCAGGAAGCAGACTGGGGAAGGATGAGAGAATTGCCAGGTCGCAGAGAGCCAGCAGTTGAGGTTGGGTAGAGTACATTTGTAGCGGATCCAGGGAGCAGAGCCGTGCCGCTTTTTTTGAGCAATTCTTGGCAACTGGGGAACAACCTGGAGAAACGGAGTGTATTGATTTAGGGTATGGCATCGGCGAGACAGCTGTGGTCAGAAGTTAAAGAGGAAAGGGAATTGAGGATGCTTGTGAGAACGTAGTTTAATCTGTCGGCCTCGTGGTTCCAGCTACAGAAGACAGAAGATGCGGTTGGGAGGCTGCGAGGAGTCCTGGAAGCATTTCAGGGACCAGGGGTTTTAAGCAAGAGGAAGTAACAAGGATTGTGATCAGAGGTCAGAGTGCCAGGGTTCTAGAGTAGTTTCAGATAGTGACCAGGTTTCAGCCTGAATGCAGCTGGGTGCGGTTCTCAAAAGTCAGGCGCATCAGAGTTACCTGAGGGTTTTTTTTTATTAATTTCTAATTTTAATTAATTAATTTTTATTGAAATATGGTTGATTTGCAATGTTTTGTTAGTTTCAGGTGTACAGCTATGTGATTTAATTATATAGATTATACATATATACACACACATACACATATTCTTTTCCAGGTTCTTTTCCCTTAGAGGTTATTACAAAATAATTGAGCATAGCTCCCTATGGTACACAGCAGGTCATTGTTGATTTTATATATAGTAGTGTGTGTATGTTTATCCCAAACTCCTAATTTATTCCTTTCTCCCCTTTTCATTTTGGTAATTGTGTTTGTTTTCTGTGTCTGTGGGTCTATTTATAATTTGAAAAGACATGCGCACCCTAACGTTCATAGCGGAAGCAAACGTAAGATCCCGTAATAGATGGATGGATGAAGAATCAGTGGTACGCATGCACCATGGAATAGTACACAGCCATCAAAAAGGATGAAATAGTGCCGTTTGCAGCCACATGGATGGGCCTGGAGGTTATCTGAAGTGAAGTGAGTCAGATAGAGAAAGGCAAATGTCATATAATATAACATATGTGGAATGATCATAAGAACATGATACAGATGAACTTACTTACCCGAGGTTCTTTAAAACATGCCTTTTAGCAGAGTTTCTGATTCCAAGACTCTGGAGTGAGGCCAGTGACTGCGTTTCTGGTAGGTTCCCATTTGATGGTGGACCTGCTGGCCTGGAGACCACACTCTGAGAACCGCTGGGGGCTGGCGTGGAGCGCAGAGGAGGGCCTGTGGCTGGGGGTAGGGGGTCTCCCTGGTGTGGGTGTTATACGCGCAGGGGGGTGGAGGAGGGATGCTCGGTCCCGCTGCTACAGTTTCCAAAGATCATGAGCAAAGGACCCGGGGCTCTGAAGGTGATGATGGGGAGGGTCGAAAATTAAGAATCTAGGAGGGTGACGGCTAAGCTCTCTGAGCCCAGGACTGGTGGCAAGATCCGTTGTTTAAGGCGTGGCCGGGCGGGCCCTGTTCCCTGGAGATGCTGGTGAGACGGGGTGGCGTTTTCCGTTCCCGGGCGCTCGCGTCCTGGCGGCCGCGGGTGAACGGCTCGCGCAGCCCGGGCGCAGCTCTGGGTCTGGGGCCTTGGGTGGGGCGCCGCGCCGCGGGAAACGTGGAGCGAGCTCCCCCGGGGCTCGCAGCGGCCCTGCCGGGTCTGCGGAGGCGCGGCCGCGGCACGCCCAGCGCGGCAGAGCGGAGCAGGAAGGGGCGCCGCGCCGCTCTCCCGCCCCGACGGCTGTGCCCCTGCCGCGCCTGCCCCTTCCCTCGGCCCCGCGCCCCGCGCCCCCGTGAAGACGCCTGTTAGGCTCCAGCGTGAGCTGCGGGGATTTCCGGGCAGAGGCCCAAAACCTGAGGTCCCCGAAGTAGCAGCACTGGAGTCACCTCGGAACATCTGAGAAATGCAGATTCTCAGGTGATGGGGCCTGACTTCCTGACTTTTAAGCCTTCCAGGCGAGTCTGGTCAGATTTGAGAACCTGCTTCTGAGCTTCTTGTTGACTGATGCTCCCCGACTGGCTCCCCCTTCATCAGACACGGCAACACCTGGCTGCAAGCTGCTCTCAAAGTCTGACACCTATGAACTCAGTGTGGGGGGAGTCTACACCGTGTGTCTAATTGCTCGTGTGTAGCTGAGTCCCTTGGACTGCAAGGAGACCCAACCAGTCCATCCTAAAGGAGACCAGCCCTGAGTGTCCACTAGAAGGACTGATGCTGAAGCTGAAGCTCCAGTACTTTGGCCACCTGATGTGAAGAGCTGACCCACCGTAAAAGGCCCTGATGCTGGGAAAGACTGCAGGTGGGAGGAGAAGGGGACGACAGAGGATGAGGTGGCTGGGTGGCATCACAGACTCAAGGGGCAATGAATTTGAGTGAGCTCCAGGGGACGGTGGAGGACAGAGGAGCCTGTCCCCACTGGCCGTGTGGCCACAAAGAGGCGGTCAGGACTTAGTGACTGAGCAACACAGCACTTGGGTCTACACTGAATTTCTGGTGACTGTTTTATTTCTACCTGCTTTTCAAGTCCACCCATTCTAGGTTCTGAGAAGTAACAGTTGATGTGTAGGTGACTTGCGTGTCCGCTTAAACACGCAAACTACGAAAACTAAGCTCCACGACAAATGAGAGGGAACTCGCATATGCAGATCGTAGACATTCCCATGGCTGAGGCTGTGCAGTCCCCAGTAGGGAGGCATTTCAGGTGAGTGTGGGAGAAAAAGGAAGCTGAGCATTTTGAATGAGAGGCAAGGAGCCACTGGGAATTCCGGGCAGTTTCTGCCATCCTGCAACAGAGTGCCTGTCTCCAGCGATGAGATGCATTCAGTGTGGTGGCCGTGCCTTCTGAACAGAGCTGAACAGCAGACGCCTCCTGGGGCCTCTACTTTTATGGATAGTGCAGTAATCAGAACACAGTGGATGTGAGAGTCGGTTCTTCACTTTAAATGTGATAGAATCTTTGTGCTTCAAGAAGGCAGGGCAGGCCAGGTCATCGTAAATATCTGGACACCCGAAATATCTCCCTACTGGGGACTGTACAGCCTCAGCCATGGGAATGTCTACGATTTGTATATGCGAGTTCCCTTTCATTTGTTGTGGAGCTAATTTTTCGTAGTTTGCGTGTTTAAGCAGACGGCACTCTTGGCTACCGATGTCTCTCCATGGGCACTGACAGGTGTTGGGAAGCCAGCGCATTGGAGTAACTCCATAGTGTCTGCACGCACTCCGCAGCCATCCTGGTGTGCTCCTAGCTGACCTTCTAAACATACGGCTAGCGTATAAAGCTGTTGCGTGGGAACTGAGAAATTTCTCTTTGTCATCTTACAAATTATGTGACTTGGCATTTAGTTTTCATATTGCATTTCTTTCTCTTTTTTTGCTTTTTTTTAATTTTTATTTTTACTTTACTTTACAATACTGTATTTGTTTTGCCATGCATTGACATGAATCTGCCACGGGTGTACATGAGTTCCCAATCCTGAACCCCCCTCCCACCACCCACCCCATATACAGGATGCTTGGGGCTGGTGTACGGGGATGACCATATTCCATTTCTAGACCTATTGGCTGAATATTAGGACATTGGGATTGCATCCAAGTACTGCGTTTTGGACTCTTTTGTTGACCATGATGGCTACTCCATTTCTTCTAAGGTATTCTTGCTCACAGTATTAAATACAATGGTCATCTGAGTTAAATTCACCCACTCCAGTCCATTTTAGTTTGCTGATTCCTAAAATGTCGATGTTCACTCTTGCCATCGTACCAACAGTTATGGCAGAATTCATGAATTTAAAAAAAACAGTTTACTAATACACATGCACTGTGGAAGGAGACACATTGCTAAAGACTTTTAAAGCAACTGAGACTTAGAATGCAGTTACTATCTAGCTGTGATAAAGACTCATTTTGCATATTTTATTATATAAAGATAATTAACGAATAAAGTTGTTCTGTGTTTCATGATATGCTTTGCCTCGTCCCCCCAATTTATTGATTGCTTTTTAATCTTATTTCATTTGAAAAACTTTATTTATGATTGTAGAATTAGTCTGCTGCTGGTGCTGCTGCTGAGTCGCTCCAGTCGTGTCCGACTGTGCGACCCTATAGACGGCAGCCCACCAGGCCCCCCATCCCTGGGATTCTCCAGGCAAGAACACTGGAGTGTGTTGCCATTTCCTTCTCCGATGCATGAAAGTGAAAGTGAAAGTGAAGTCGCTCAGTTGTGTCTGACTCTTAGCAGCTTTATTTATAATGACAAATATTGGAAATATATAGAGATATGTATATATATATATATATATATATATATAAATGCTCAAGATGAAGCCTTGGTTGTCAGGCATGGCATAATCCTAAAAGAATGTGACTGTCAGAATTTAAACTGAGATTTTAGAAGCATATTTGCTAAGATGTACGGTTATTCTCAATAGAACAAAGGCAGTTTCAAGTGATTTTGTTTTTGTAAGCTAATGTGTAAATTAATGTCAGACCTCCTTGAAGAATATGTTTTAACAAGGGTCAAAATAGTAGAGAAGCCCAAATAACAGAGGTAACTCTGGTACTGAGATTATAGTGATTTTAAAATAAAACTCCTATTTTATGCTTATTTATACTGTCCCTTTTTTGTTTGTTTGTTGTTTTTTGTTGGTGGTGATGATGTTGATGTTGTTGGTGGTGATGGACAGGGAAGCCTGGTGTGCTGCAGGCCATGGGGTCTCAGGATCGGACACGACTGAGTGACTGAACTGAACTGAACATGTTTTTCAATGAACAAAAGGCCTCATTAAGCTATTTATCTATTTCTCAATTGGAACAAATTAAAGCTGTCTTGATTATCACTGATGAAACATTGTTTTGCCTTTTTGGGTTGATTCCCTGTGAATGGAAAAGTACCTTTTGCTTTATTCAAGAAAACATATCACAGGTCATGGGTAATAGTTTTGCTATCTGTTGCTCTATAACACGGAGAAGGCAATGGCACCCCACTCCAGTGCTCTTGCCTGGCAAATCCCATGGACAGAGGAGCCTGGTGGGCTGCAGTCCATGGGGTCACTAAGAGTCGGACACGACTGAGCAACTTCACTTCTACTTTTCACTCTCATGCATTGAAGAAGGAAATGGCAACCCACTCCATTGTTCTTGCCTGGAGAATCCCAGGGACGGGGAAGCCTGGTGGGCTGCCCTCTATGGGGTCGCACAGAGTCAGACACGAGTGAAGCGACTCAGCAGCAGCAGCTCCATAACAAACCAACTCCAGGGCTAACTGATTCACAGCAGTAGCAGTGCTTCTCATGATACGCTGGGTTTTGGCACCGCCTTTGTGTGTTTTCTGGTTCATTTCCCTGCAGCCTTTATCTGTAGAGGCTCCTGAGCCGGAAGTTCCAAGATGGCATCACCCCCGCTTCTGGACACTGGTGTTGGCTGTGGACAGTGGACCCTCGTTCTCCTCTTTAGGACCCCCCTTCCTTCACTAGAATAGACCTGTGTCCTTTGCTGCTGGTCTTGGGCAGGCTTATCAGAGAAGCAAGGGGCAGTGGAGCAAGGCGTCCTGAGGCCCAGACCTGGAACGCACAGGGCGTCACCTCGGCCTTCTTCTACTGGGAAGGCAGACCTCAGGCCATCGGGATCCACGGGACCAGAGCACAGTCCCCTCTTGTTTGTCAGAGGGATGACCGAAACACCAAAGGCAGAATCCCAGAGTCATCGGTCAGAAATCTTTTGCTGCTCTTACATCTGGAGACTATAAGTAATTCCATTGTTATTTCAAAACTTTATATTAATATTAAAGTTAAAACATATGGGATGTTTAGGTAAGTCATCAGTATTCACATTTTTTTAATGAATTATATTATTTCATCACCTGAGTAACTGTAAGGCTCGTGCTCTGGCTTTTCCCATTTCACACAGAAAGGACATTAGGTTCAGAAGTATTAACCAGGCTTTCTAGGTCGCAGCTAGTTAATGGTGGGGATAGGGTTTAAGTTCATGGTGTGATTCCAAAGCCTTGATTTCTTAACGTCTATGCCTATGGTGCCAAATGTGGTAATCTTTAGCCCATATGGGTACTGAAGGCTTAACATGGACTGCTCTGAAATGAGGTGTGCTGTGAGTGCTGCGTATACCCTGGTTTATCAAGATTCAGTAGAGAAAACAAGAGTGTAAGCTAGCTCCTTTTGTAGATTTCTCTTACACTGAAATGCTCTTTGTGTCTAATGAATTAAATAAAATTAAATTTTTAGTTTCACCTGTTAATTTTTACTTTTTTCATGTGGCTGCTTGGGAATTAAAAATCACACATGTGACTCACATCTGCTTTCACATTATATTGCATCTAACCAGTGTTGGTATATATACTGATGCTTTTAAAAAATATTTTATATTGGAGCATGTTTGTTTTGCAATGTTGTGATAGTTTTAGGTGTACAGCAAAGTGATTCAGTTATACATACACACGTATTTATTCTTTTTCAAATTCTTTTCCCATTAACGTTATTACAGAATATTTAGCAGAGTTCCCTATGCTATACAATAGTTCCTCATTAGTATACATTGACGCTTTTCATAGTTTCTCATTCAGTTCAGTTCAGTCACTCAGTTGTGATCGACTCTTTGTGACCCCATGAATCGCAGCACGCCAGGCCTCCCTGTCCATCACCAACTCCCGGAGTTCACTCAGATTCGCGTCCATCGAGTCAGTGATGCCATCCAGCCATCTCATCCTTTGTCGTCCCGTTCTCTTCCTGCCCCCAATCCCTCCCAGCATCAAAGTCTTTTCCAATGAGTCAACTCTTGGCATGACGTGGCCAAAGTACTGGAGTTTCAGCTTTAGCATCATTCCTTCCAGAGAAATCCCAGGGCTGATCTCCTTCAGAATGGACTGCCTGGATCTCCTTGCAGTCCAAGGGACTCTCAAGAGTCTTCTCCAACACCACAGTTCAAAAGCATCAATTCTTCAGTGCTCAGCCTTCTTCACAGTCCAACTCTCACATCCATACATGACCACAGGAAAAACCATAGCTTTGACTAGACGGACCTTAGTCGGCAAAGTAACATCTCTGCTTTTGAATATGCTATCTGCTGCTGCTAAGTCACTTCAGTCGTGTCCAACTCTGTGCAACCCCATAGAAGGCAGCCCATGAGGCTCCCACATCCCTGGGATTCTCCAGGCAAGAACACTGGAGTGGGTTGCCATTTCCTTCTCCAATGCATAAAAGTGAAAAGTGAAAGTGAAGTTGCTCAGTCGTGTCCAACTCTTAGCAACCCCATGGACTGCGGCCCACCAGGCTCCTCCATCCATGGGATTTTCCAGGCAAGAGTGCTAGAGTGGGGTGCCATTGCCTTCTCTGGAATATCCTATCTAGGTTGGTCATAACTTTTCTTCCAAGGAGTAAGCCTCTTTTAATTTCATGGCTGCAATCACCATCTGCAGTGATTCTCCAACCTAAAAAATAAAGTCTGACACTGTTTCCACTGTTTCTCCGTCTATTTCCCATGGAGTGATGGGACCGGATGCCATGATTTTCATAGTTTCTCATACCTCCTACCAATCCTGAGTTTTTTAGTTACATGGCTAGAAATTGTCCAGTTCAGTCGCTCAGTCATGTCCGACCTTTGTGACCCCAAGGACTGCAGCACACCAGGCCTCCCTGTCTATCATCAACTCCCAGAATTTACTCAAACTCATGTCCTTCAAGTCTGTGATGCCATCCAACCATCTCCTCTTCTGTCGTCCCCTTCTCCTCCCACCTTCAATCTTTCCCAGCATCAGGGTCTTTTCCAATGAGTTAGTTCTTCACATCAGGTGGCCAAAGTGTTGAAGTTTCAGCTTCAGCATCAGTCTTTCCAATGAACACTCAGGACTGATTTCCTTTAGGATGGACTGGCTGGATCTCCTTGCAGTCCAAGGGACTCTTAAGAATCTTCTCCAACACCACAGTTCAAAAGCATCAATTCTTCAGCTCAGCTTTCTTTATAGTTCAACTCTCACATCCATATATGACCACTGAATAAACCATAGCTTTGACTAGATGGACCTTTGTTGGCAAAGTAATGTCTCTGCTTTTTAACATGCTGTCTACGTTGGTCATAGCTTTTCGTCCAAGGAGTAAGCGTCTTAATTTCATGGCTGCAATCATCAACTGCAGTGATTCTGGAGCCCTCCCCAAATAAAGTCTGCCACTGTTTCTACTGTTTCCCCATCTATTTGCCATGAAGAGATGGGACTGGATGCCATGATCTTAGTTTTTTAGTTCAACTTAGATTAACTTAATTTTCTGAATGTTGAGTTTTAAGCCAAAATTTTCACTCTCTTCTTTCACTTATCAGGAGGCTCTTTAGTGTTTTTTCACTTTCTGCCATAAAGGTGGTGTCATCTGCATATCTGAGGTTATTGATATTTCTCCTGGCAATCTTGATTCCAGCTTGTGCTTCTTCCAGCCCAGTGTTTCTCATAATGTACTCTGCATATATGTTAAATAAGCAGGTTAGCAATATACAGCCTTGACGTACTCCTTTCCCTATTTGGAACCAGTCTGTTGTTACATGTCTAGTTCCAACTGTTGCTTCCTGACCTGCATACAGATTTCTCAGGAGGCAGGTCAGGTGGTCTGGTATTCCCAATCTGTTTAAGAATTTCCCATCGTTTGTTGTGATCCACACAGTCAAAGCCTGTGGCATAGTCAATAAAGCAGAAGTAGATGTTTTTTCTGGAACTCTCTTGCTTTTTTGATGATCCAGCTGATGCTGGCAATTTGATCTCTGGTTCCTCTACCTTTTCTAAAACAAGCTTGAACATCTGAAAGTTCACGGTTCACATACTGTTGAAGCCTCACTTGGAGAACTTTGAGTTTTACTTTGCTAGCGTGTGAGATTAGTGCAATTGTGTCATAGTTTGAGCATTCTTTTGGCATTGCCTTTCTTTGGGATTGGAATGAAAACTGACTTTTCTAGTCCTGTGGCCACTGCTGAGTTTTCCAAATTTGCTGGCATATTGAGTGCAGCACTTTCACAGCATCATGTTTTAGGATTTGAAATCCTAAACTGTATGTAATTTCAAAGTTGTTGTTGTTTATTTGCTAGGTGGTGTCCAGCTCTTTTGCAACTCCAGGGACCGTAGCCTGCCAGCCTCCCTGTCCATGAGATTCCCAGGCAAGAATGCTGGAGTGGGCTGCCATTTCCTTCTCCAGGGGGATCTTCTCCACCCAGGGACTGAACCCGTGTCTCTTGCATCTCCTGCAATGGCAGATGGACTCTTTACTGCTGAGCCATCAGGGAAGCAAATTTCAAAATGCAATATTTAAATCTCTTACCAAAGTATAGTCTGCACTTGCAAGAATCAACTACAGCAACCTTAAAAGCCAAGCACAACAATAATTTGGCTTTTGTGTCACTGAGGAAACTTCAAAATAAAACTATTACAAACTGAGTGTGCGTTTCTGCCAATGATAATATTTACCACTATCAAATTGCTTGGTGCTTTAAAAGGTTACTTTCTTCATTTTCCTTTGTGTCTGTTGACTTATTCTGTGTGATTTATCTTTAATTATTCTTATGTGGGTCACAGGAAAGGCGAGAATGTTTCAATTTGCCTTTTTGTCCTCTGCCAGTGCAGAAATCCAATCTGGACATCTGTGCTGGTCTGGGTGTCTGCCTGCTGGTTTTCAGGGTCGTTCTCTCCCCACTTTTTGGCTGACCCGCTCTCTGTTCTGACGGCCTCGGCTGAGGAGTTACTGCCCCTGGAATCCCTCGTCTTGCTGCCGTGCGTGGTTTTTGCTTCCCTGGTCCCTTGGCCTGACCTCAGGGTGGGCGGTCATCTGTGCTCTAGCACTTCATTTGCTAAATTAAGAGAGGTGGCATGTGTTATTCTGTGCAGGAAGGGTTTTCCAGAACTCTTCTCTCATTAGTAATTCGGTGCTGCCCATGACTAATTTCATCATTTCCTGGTCTTTTTCTCAATCATGCTATCTGGAGCCCTGGAAATCTAACTGGAGTGTTTGGGTTAAACATCAGGTGAAGCTTTGGAGCTGATGCTTCCTCTTCTTGAAGCAGAATTTTGTGTGCCAGCTCATCTGTTGGGCTTGTCAAGTTCATCACACACGGGGTCAGAGAATTCAGCTGGAAAAACCAAAGAGAAACAGAAGTTTGAAACTCGGATGCTGTCTGCCACTTCTGCTGTCTTCTCTGAACCGCTAGTCTGCCACGCTGCACGTTGGCTTCTTTTTGTTAAGCCTAAGATTGTGAAAGCATGTTAGATTTCAAGGGTGGGCTGAACTCTTGTTACCAAGGCAAATAATGTTTCCAAATAGCCAGTAGCCACAAAATCTTCAGGGAGGCTCCTCTCCTTAGCATGTGTTGAATATTAAAGCAAAAGAAGTCTATTTTTTTAAGCACTCAACAGGAAGGGAGCTATCTAATAATCTCTCTCGCTAAAGACAAAACAGGAAGGTAATTGTGTAAGAAAATAGAATTTAACATGTTTTCATTTTACAGTATTTCTCAGCATTCATAAGAGATGTCCCATCCATTACATACAAATTGGAAAAAAAAAAAAAAAACCTGTTACCAGTAATCCACTGGACTTTTTGTGAGGCTTATAGATGTGATTGGTTTCCTTGCTAAGGAGTAATGTACCTGCCATTAAGCATGAGCTTAAAAATTATAATTTTGCAAATTGCCAGGTAAATTTGCTGAACTAGCAGAAAGCATCCTGTCATTTATTTCCCAAGCTGCACTTTCCCTTCATTTAAAATGAAGACATCCCTTTGAACGAAATTAATCGTTAATTTTTTTTTCTGAGTAGGCTCTTAAAAAATGTGACATTCTTAAGTAGCTAAGATGCTCAGAATAAAAAATAGGAAATTCTTTGGAAATCTGTTTGCAACCTAGCTTTGCTCTGATTAATAACCCTTGCAAATGTGTGCTTATTATACCATAAACATGACCTTTATAAGAACATTAGAAAAATCAAACTATGGATATGCCACATCAGAAACTTTTTAAATGTCAGAAAATGTAATGCTTTTAAATTAATAGGATTTTATAATACTTAACTGTTGAGGGTATTTTGAGCTTTCTGTGAATTTGGGGATTATTAAAGGTTTTTAAAGGGGCTCTGTCATTGAAATGGTTGAGGTTGGCTCAAGTGAGATGCTAAAGAATGTAAACATCTTTGGAAATAAAAATCATTAACTATTTTTAGGTTTAGTATGGCTGGGCTTGCCAAATATAGAAGCTACTTCTTACCTTGGTTTATTTGAGCCCCTGACCAGAGAGGAGAGTGAGCTGAGTAGCCAGAGAGTGTTTTAATTCAAAGGGAGATGCTTTTGAAACCATGCTTTAGGAATCACCTGTGCAGAGAGGGCAGTGGGCAGGCAGAGCACTGGGGACCGTGGGAAGTACTGGTGTTGGCCAGTGGGTACGTAGCCTGTCCAACAGAGGAGGTTCAGCTCTAGGGTGGGACACACACCACATACCGTAGTAGATTTCTATTCCTGTGAAATCAATTTACCAGAAACTCCCAGGGGCTGAAAACTCGTATTTATTTCATTAGTTCCTAGGTCTGTCGGTCTGAAGTCCAGCACTGGTGTGGCTGTGTCCTCTGCTCAGGGCGTTGTATGGCTGAAATCATGATGCTGGCTGGACTGAGTTCTCATCTGAAGACTCTGGGGTGAAAATCTGTTTCCACGTTCATTCTTGGCGGAATTCAGATCCTGTGGTTGCAGGACGGAGGTCTCAGTTTCCTTGTCACTGTCAGCCTAGGATTGAGATTACTTAGCTCTTCAACATCTGGCTTCCAACAGTGCACTGAATCCTTTTGATGCATTTGTAACCAACGAAGAATATTCTTTGCTTTGAAAGTCCACATATAGTTAATGCAGGCACATTTTAATAATCGCCCCAATTTTGAGGTCGTGTCATATAGCATACTCTAATTACAGGGGTAATAACCACCGAACCCACAGTCTTATGTACACAAGGAGGCTGGAAATCTTAGGGACCATCCTATAATTCTGCTCAGCGAGACCTTGGGCTTCTCATTTCTGCTCTCTAGCTTTGGGGTTCTCGATTTGTGGTCCTTGGACCCGGAGCATCACCATGACCTGGCACCTTGTCAGAAATGCAGATGAGCAGCCCTTAGTCAAGACAGTCAGAAACTCTGGGCAGAGGTAGGCTTCTGTGGTCCGTTTAACAAATCCTCTAGGTGTTTCTGATGCTCATTGAAATCTGAGAACCAACACTTCAGACCAGGGTCAGCAAAGAGCTGGTGCCAGGCAGCGAAGTCTGGCTTGATGATTGCTTTCATGAATAAAGTTTTGTTGGGACGCAGCCATTCCGCTTTGCTTGTGAGCTGCCTGTGTTTGCTTTCCACCTCAGGGGCAGAATTGCAGCACAGACCGTAAGGCCCACACAGCCTGAAACATTAGGCTGGCCAACAAGTCCATTTGGGTTTCTCCATTACTGGGAAACACTGGACAAACTTTTTGGCCAGCTTGTTTATTCTTTGGCCCTTCCCTAAAAAAAAAAAAAAAAAATTGCCTACCTCTGTTCAGGAAGTAGATAACCTGTTGCTCAAGTATCATTTAGTTCTGACTTGTTCTGATTTTATACATCTTTCCATATAAATTTACAAAATCACATGAGATTTAGGGACTCATTCTCCTAAAAAGAATTAACCCTTGACCTATTTCCTATTAAGGGCCTGAACCTCTAATTCCTATTCAGTTCAGTTCAGTCCCTCAGTCGTGTCTGATTCCTCACTACCCCATGAATCGCAGCACGCCAGGCCTCCCTGTCCATCACCAACTCCCAGAGTTCACTCAGACTCGCTTCCATAGAGTCAGTGATGCCATCCAGCCATCTCATCCTCTGTTGTCCCCTTCTCCTCCTGCCCCCAATCCCTCCCAGCATCACAGTCTTTTCCAATGAGTCAACTCTTGGCATGAGGTGGCCAAAGTACTGGAGTTTCAGCTTCAGCATCATTCCTTCCAGAGAAATCCCAGGTCTGATCTCCTTCAGAATGGACTGGTTGGGTTTCCTTGCAGTCCAAGGGACTCTCAAGAGTCTTCTCCAACACCACAGTTCAGAAGCATAGATTCTTCGGCGCTCAGCCTTCTTCACAGTCCAACTCTCACATCCATACATGACCACAGGAAAAACCATAGCCTTGACTAGACGGACCTTAGTCGGCAAAGTAATGTCTCTGCTTTTGAATACACTATCTAGGTTGGACATAACTCTTCTTCCAAGGACTAAGCGTCTTTTAATTTTAATTCCTATTAAGAGGCCTGAAAGTGGGTCATTTCCTCTAGACTTGATTGCAACTAAAGTCATTCTTTTATCCTTCCTCTTTACTTTCAGTCGTCTGTCTGCTTTGTATGTCTTAAGTGAAGCTGGAGACCATCTGTTCACCATCCTTGCCGTATTCCTTTTCAAATAGTTGAAGGCTGTTAAGGCACACTGAGTGTCTTCCCATCAGGCAGACATCACCAGTGCCTTTCACTTTCCCCATCTCTTCCCTTTTCCCATTTGCCTACCCCTTAGTCATGTATGTTTCTCTACTTGGGATATTTACTAGGCTGTATATATCTTTCAGAAATTATTTTAGTTTGAACATATTTCGCCACTCTTTCTGGCTTCTTTTAAAGCAAAACAGCTAAAACTCCCAACAGTCCAGGCTTCAGCTCTTCATTTCATTAAGAGCTCCATGGAACTGTGTATCTTCTGACCTTAGCTTTGCTTGAAGTTCAGTAAAGGTGGCCTGCATCCCTTACTTACCCTTCTTTCCAAAATCAGTCCAACAATCAGAATAGAGTTAATCCTTACGTTCTGAGGCTGGACTCAATGATGTCAAACAGTTGACTTACTGGAGGTTTTCACAGGTATCTGATTAAGTAGTCAGCTAATTGGTTCCACATACTCAGAGTATGCAACTCATGTTATAATCCTTTTCTCACTTCCTTTTGAGAAAATCAATCGTCAGTGAAATCTCTTTCTCTTTCTTTCCTTTAATCACCTTACGTTTGATCCTTCGTCTTGATATTTCTGATTTGGAAGCTAGGAATACCCATGACTGCATTTGTTTGGTTGCCTTGTTTCGGCTTTCGTCATTCTTAGTTTGGATTCTTCCAGAATACATGTTTTTGTGTGTCTACCAAATGTATGCAGAGCTGTTGTTGTGTTCCCTCGAGTTTCTTTTCCACCCACTTTATCTGTGATGTACATTTGTACTCTTGGTATTATGAGTTTCTTTGAAGAACAGCCAGTTTTCCTAAGCTTGCCCCTTGAGGCAGGCCCTGCCATTTCCTTTAGCAGATTAAAGCCTGCTTATTTGAAATGTCTCATTACTGAAATAATCACTTTTAATTTACCAATTGTTCAGGCTTTACCTTTCCAGAAACATAATGAATAATGTAATTTGCTCCATGCCAATCAAATTTGTATCCCATGTGTCAAAAATGTAGGATTTTACTCATAGAACATAAGATTTCTGAACATATGACTTATTTAATATGAAAATAACTAGCTTTGTGATAAAATTTACCTTATCACATTTTTTCTATATTTTCAGGGGAAAACTTCCAATGTTTTATATAGTACAATACTGTGAAATGTGATGGGAGAGTCTGCATTCTTTGCAAACAGTTCTACTATGCTTATATCTGTAAATGGAATATATCAATCAGTTGAGACCCCACCCAGACTAGCTAAGTGGAAATGTAACCAAGTGCAATTGAAAATGAAAGATAAAATTAAAAACAAGAATAGAAACTGTCTAAAGTATCTACTTGATTTTGTGGCAATGGCCACTGAAGAAAGGCTGTGTATACAAATGGCTGTCAGTGGGGAAAAGAGCATATAAGCTTATGAACTAGTGTTTAAGGATGGAGAAGAAGGCATATTTTTCTGTAGAGTTGTGCAGCACTCATGGTTTGGCTAGAGGTATTTGAAAAAAGAGCCCAACTGAAATTTTGGCTGGACTAATTGAATTTCTCAGCTACAGGCGAGACCGCCATAAGCAATTTTGATCAATTTGTCCCTTTAGTGTTGATATGCCGTCTGAAACTTTGTCTGCCTGGAATAGTGGTGAGAGGAAAGAGATGGGTGAGAAAATCACTCACAACACTGAGTGGTCTTTATTCTAGTCTGTGTGAATACCACCAGAACATAGCACATTTTGACCAAAAATGTCATCTAATGCTATTAAGTAAACACCACACATGTCTTTTTAGGAAAGAAAGTGAATTTCAAGCTATGTGAAAAAATGGAGGAAAGACCGAATTGAGGCTAACCAATGTCCAGTTAGAAACTCATTTGCTTTTGTTAATATATACACTAATATTGGGCTTCCCCAGTGTCTCAGACGGTAAAGAATCCGCCTGCAATGCAGGAGACCCTGGTTTGATTCCTGGGCTGAGAAGATCCCCTGGAGAAGTGATAGGCTGCCCACTCCAGTATTCTTGGGCTTCCCTGGGGGCTCAGCTGGTAAACAGTCTGCCTGCAATGTGGGAGACCTGGGTTCGATCCCTGGGTTGGGAAGATCCCCTGGAGAAGGGAAAGGTGACCCGCTCCAGTGTTCTGTCCTGGAGAATGCCATGGGCTGTGTAGTCCATGGGGTCGCAAAGAGTCGGACGGGATGAGTGACTCTCGCTTTCACGCTAACACTAACACAGCGAGCTTGTTTTCACTTCATAGTTCCAGAGAAGATTTGATTTTGTTAAACAGGACAAAACATCTGCAAAAGGGATGCCACAGAGAACAGGATGGAAAAACATATTTTGCTTATTCCCTTGCTGTTGCTTTTGCTTTTGTTTATTTAAAGGGCTTGGCGTCTTTGCCAGTGCACTCAGGAGAGCGGGCCACTGATAAATATCTCATGGGTGCTTGTGAGAGAATGGATGAGCTAAGGATGTTGGCGTGGAAGAAGTGGGGAGAGTGAAGGTGGGGGTGACTGAGAGGGTGAGCTATCTGAGAACTGTGGAAAAGGGGTGGATAGAAGTTAGTATGTGTCCATATTCCCGCTGACCAAAAACGATATTTAATGCTTCCATGGCAGATTCTGAGTCAGCTAATTATGTCCCAAGTATCCACGGTGAGTTAGACACTGAGCTAGTCTCTGCTCCATGCAATGCACTGTCAGATATTATCACACACTTGATTGGTTACTTTCCAGTTTAAAAGCTAGAAATGCTACTGTGAGTTACCATGAGTTCTTTAAGGATCTTTATGTGTAGGATGTCTCTGTGGACAGTTTCCATGTTGTCCATGGGGTGTTTCAGGAACAGTTTGCCTAGGTCAAGTGAGTCGCCTGCATGTCTGATTTGGATGTGGTTGCTTCCCCAGATCATTCCCCCCTTGGAGTCCTTATTTTTTCCTCTTTCTTTTTCTCTCTTTTGAGAATACTGTTTCCATTTCCTACCACCACGATACTCACACATTGAAAACCGGATGCAATAAATGTTTCATGTTGTTAACAGGAATCAACCAAATGGTGTTAATGAAATTAAATATACTTTGCCATTTCCACTTACTCTTTTTGGGTTAACTTTCAAAGAAACATTGTCTTATTTATCCATTCATTTATTCATTCTTTGACTCCAAACCACTTGAGTGCCTGTAATGTTCAGGCACTTTAGGCATCATGGAAAAAAAATTAAGATCCTGCTGACGTGGAACATCCCCTGCTAAACAAAAAGTAATACCCATGAGACAACGAATGATTAATGATTTAAATAATAATTTTAATAAAATAAAAATTAATAAAATATCACATGTTATTTATTTCCTATCATTTTAATAAAATAATCCTTGGTGGTTCAGTGGTAAATAATCCTCCTGCCAATATAGGAGATGTGGATTTGATTTCTGGGTCATCTAGATACTCTGGAGAAGGAAATGGCAATCCTCTCCAGTATTCTTGCTTGGAAAATCCCATGGACAGAGGAGCCTGATGGCAGTCCAGGGGGTCGCAAATGAATTGGACACAACTTAGTGACTTGTTGTTCGGTTTGCTCAGTTGAGTCCAACTCTTTGTGACCCCATGGAGTGCAGCACGCCAGGCCTCCCTGTCCTTCACCATCTCCCAGAGCATGCTCAGACTCATGTCTACTGAGTCTGTGATGCCATCCAACCATATCATCCTCTGTCATCCCCTCATCCTTCTGACTTCAGCATCAGAGTCTTTCCCAGCATCAGAGTCTTTTCTAATGAGTCAGCGCTTTGCATCAAGTGACCAATGTATTGAAGCTTCAACTTCAGCATCAGTCCTTTCAATGAATATTCAGGACTTATCTCCTTTAGGATGGACTGGTTGGATCTCCCTGCAGTCCAAGGGACTCTCAAGAGTCTTCTCCAATGCCACAGTTCAAAAGCATCAGTTCTTCAGCTCAGCTTTCTTTATAGTTCAACTCTCACATCCGTACATGACCACTGGAAAAACCATAGCTTAGATTAGACCTTTGTCAGCAAAGGCATGTCTCTGCTTTTTAATATGTTGTCTAGGTTGGTCATAGCTTTTCTTCCAAGGAGCAAGTGTCTCTTAATTTCATGGCTGCAGTCACCATCTACGGTGATTTTGGAGCCCAAGAAAATAAAGTCAGCCACTGTTTCCACTGTTTCCCTGTCTATTTGCCATGAAGTGACGGGACCAGAGGCCATGGTCCTAGTTTACTGAATGTTCAGATTTAAGCCAACTTTCTCATTCTCCTCTCTCATCTTCATCCAGAGGCTCTTTAGCTCCTCTTCACTTTTTGCTATAAGGGTGGTGTCATCCACGTATCTGAGGTTATTGTTTCTGCCAGCAATCTTGATTCCAGCTTGTGCTTCATCCAGCCCAGCATTTCTCATGATGTACTCTGCATATAAGTTAAATAAGCAGGGTGACAATATACAGCCTTGACATACTCCTTTCCCAATTTTGAACCAGTCTGTTGTTCCATGTCCAGTTCTGACTGTTGCTTCTTGACCTGCACACAGATTTCTTAGGAGGCAGGTAAGATGGTCTGGTATTCCCATCTCTTTCAGAATTTTCCACAGTTTGTTGTGATCCACACAGTCAAAGGTTTTGGCATAGTCAATAAAGCTGAAATAGATGTTTTTCTGGAAATCTCTAGCTTTTTCGATGATCCAGTAGATTTTGGCAATTTGATCTTTGGTCTTTCTGCCTTTTTAAAATCCAGCTTGAACATCTGGAAGGTCACAGTTCACATATTGCTGAGGCCTGGCTTGGAGAATTTTGAGTTTTACTTTGCTAGCATGTGAAATTAGTATGATTGTGTGGTAGTCTGAGCATTCTTTAGCATTAACTTTCTTTGGGATTGAAATGAAAACTGACCTTTTCCAGTCCTGTGGCCACTGCTGAGTTTTCCAAATTTGCTGGCATGTTGAGTGCAGCACTTTAACAGCATCATCTTTTAGGGTTTGAAATAGCTCAGTTGGAATTCCATCACCTTCATTAGCTTTGTTTGTAATGATGCTTCCTAAGTCCCCCTTGACTTTGCACTCCAAGATATCTGGCTCTAGGTGAGTGATCACACCATCATGATTATCTGGGTCATTATAGTTTTTCTGTGTATTCTTGCCACCTCTTCTTAATATCTTCTGCTTCTTTTATGTCCATACCCTTTCTGTCCATTATTGTGCCCCTCTTTGCATGAAATGTTCCCTTAGTATCTAATTTTCTTGAAGATATCTCTGGTCTTTCCCATTCTATTGTTTTCCTCTATTTCTTTGCACTGATCACCAAGGAAGGCTTTCTTATTTATCCCTGCTGTTCTTTAGAACTCAGCATTCTGATGGGTATATCTTTCCTTTTCTCCTTTGCCTTTAGCTTCTCTTCTTTTCTCAGCTACTTTTAAGGCCGCCTCTGACAGCCACTTTGCCTTTTTGCATTTCTTTCTCATGGGGATGGTTTGGTCACCACCTTCTATGCAGTGTTTCAGGCACTCTACCAAATCAAACCCCTTGAATCTATTTGTCACTCCACTGTATAATCATAAGGGATTTAATTTAGGTCATACTTGAATGACCTAGTGGTTTTCCATGCTTTCTTCAATTTAAGTCTCAGTTTTGCAATAAGGAGTTCATGATCTGAGCCACAGTCAGCTCCTGGTCTTGTTTTTGCTGACTTTATAGGGCTTCTGCATGTTCAACTGCAAAGAATATAATCAGTCTGATTTTGGTACTGACCCTCTGGTGATGTCCATGTGTAGAGCTGTCTCTTGTGTTGCTGGAAGAGGGTGTCCGCTATGACCAGTGCATTCTCTATTAGCCTTCTCCCTGCTTCATTTTGTGCTCCAAGGCCAATCTTGCCTGTTACTCCAGGTGTTTCTTGATTTCCTCTTTTTCCATTCCAGTCCCCTATGATGAAAAGGACATCATTTTTTGGTATTAGTTTTAGAAGGTCTTGTAGGTTTTCATAGAACCGTTCAGCTTCAGCTTCTTCCTTATTACTGGTCGGGGTATAGACCTGGATTTCTGTGATACTAAAGGGCTTGCCTTGGAAACGAACATAGATCATTCTGTCATTTTTGAGACTGCATCCAAGTATTGCATTTTGGACTCTTTTGTTGACTTTGTTGACTACTTAGCAACTAAACAGCAACATACAGCAAAATAAGAAAGGCAGTAACGATAGTTACTGTAATTTAGTATATCCTCTGTAAAAAATTTCTCTGTATAGTCTTACAGAAATTCTGAAATGTGGGCGCTATTTTCCTAAGTTTATAGAAGAAGAAACTAAAAAGCCGTTAAGTCCCCGAAGCTATGAAACTGCTGGGATTTGGATTCCGAATTCTAATAACAAAGTCTGTTCTCATAACCACTTAGAACCATTTTGTAGAAGTTTGGGAAAGAGAAAATTGATTATGGTGCTAAATGGACAGGGTTGGGGGGGATGGCGCTGGAAGAAGTGACATTTCCCCTAAACCTTGAAGGACTCAGAGGAGTTAAAGGAACGCAGACTTAAAGAAATCCAGCGCCTTTCCCTTAGCTTAGGTATATGAAGATGCCGCTACGCTGTACGGACAGACAAGCAAGGTCAGACTGACATTGACGGCAGAGACAGACGGTGAGCTCTGGGAAGCCGTAATGACTTTTGAAAAGTCAGGACAGACCAGGATTGTTCAGGAAAATACAGGGCCAGTTTCAGAAAAGCTGCTCCTTACAGACTTGCCTCTCTCAGCAGGCTTTCCTGCTCAAAGCAATTTGACTCATTCTGTTTTGTTCTTCCTTTGGGATTAATGTCCTTTCCAAAGCATAAAAATAATCTTTACAGTTTAGGGCAAACCAGCCCATGAATTTGCAAGGCTAGCTCAAATCCCTCGTGTCTATGATCAGAGCCCCTTACCAGGTATCTTTTGAGGGTCAGTCATTTGCCACGTGACTTCTGGGGTTTCCGAGGGTATGTTCGGGCCTCAGCTTCTTGTCTGGGCGACGGATGGGTGAGGAAGGATGGCGGTGAGGAGACCGCATGTTCTCAGGACGGCGGGGCACGCCTGGCTCATCACAGACGGGTCACACGGGGATCTTGCACGGTGTGTTAGCTGTGTCAGTACTTACTGATTCAGAAAGGTAAAAAGTGGATGTCTCCCACTCACTGAGGGGCGAGTGCAGCTCTCCAGATTTCCTGCTCATCTGGGTGCCCATGGGGAGAGAAGCCCTCCCACCAGTTCTACCCAGAAGCGGGCAGAGCACTTCCCTTGATGGCTCGGCATAAGGAAAGCAGGAGGACTGTTTCCCCCTCCACCTTCCAGGGTCCTCATGCGCCTTCTCCCCTCATCGATGAGCACAGAGCAGAGTTCAGGATGCTCTGATGGTACCACGTGTGGGTCATTTTGAGTATATCTGTTGGGGATAGCAAACTCTGGCAAACTGCCATAGATTCCAGTGGTAGGCTGTGTTGTAGAAGGATTCTGAGACCCACTAGAAATATGGTTGCTGGGTAACACATGCCCTGAGTACTAGAAAGGAAAGCGATATCGTGGACTTCTATCTTTGGTTTAAAGGGACAATGGATAGAAAGTGATTTTTACAAAAAGCTGGAATGTTGAAACCAGTCAGCCTATGTTACATCCCTACTTTGCTGCTCTAAAGCACTTAGCCTTATGCAGCTGCAGTGTCCAGTGTTAAAAGCTGAATTAAGAGCTAATAGAACTGTTGTGAAAATTAAAATCATATATTTATGTCCATGTTCAGCGTATACATCACATATACGTGTAAAGTTAAGATCCTGCATACATGCATATGAAGGGCTCAGAAATGGATAGTGTATCTTCATTATCATTATTTTAGTAGTTATTATTATTTGAAATTAAAG
>SJYF01000263.1:1259865-1280640 GCA_006410515.1 Procapra przewalskii | reverse complement strand
AATGTCTCTGCTTTTTAATATGCTGTCTAGGTTGGTCATAACTTTCCTTCCAAGGAGTAAGCATCTTTTAATTTCATGGCTGCAATCACCATCTGCAGTGATTTTGGAGCCCCAAAAATAAAGTCAGCGACTGCTCCCACTGTTTCCCCATCTATTTGTCATGAAGTGATGGGACCGAATGCCTTGATTTTAGTTTTCCAAATGCTGAGCTGCTTATTTATTAAAGAAAAAAAATCAACCATGGAAGCTTTATTAGCTTAAATGTCTGTGATAAACTGTTCCTCAGCTTTAAATGGTGAGGACACTTCAATAAACTCTCTGTTCGTCCCCTTGTGTTCAGGAAAGTTCCTGGGGTTTGAAGTGGGGAAGATTGTGAGTGTGGGCACAGCAGAAGGAAGCGTGCAGTATCTAGCGGGCTGTGGTTCAGTTTCCCTCAGTCACCCGACCGCTAGTCCATCCGTACAGCCATGCGTTCATTCCTGGAAAGAGACAGACACGTAGGTGCAAGGACCCTCCCGTGCACGGGAATCCAGAAGGATTTCACCAGATACTCTCCTCAAGACCCGGCATCCTCATGGAGGGGGCAGGCCCGGAAGCATGGCGATGCCTATGCAGATGGAGGCACAGGGCAGCGGATGGCACCAAGCGCGTGCTCCCTGTACACGGACGGCTGTGAGGCTCCCTCCACATGGACGGCTGTGAGCGTCTACCAGCATGGAGGAGGCCAGGCTTGACCTGCGTCCTCAAGCAGGACACGATGACTTCTTGTTTGCCATCCGTTGATGTGGGTTTAGAGTATATGTGGAGTGGGATGTGACTGAAATAAATACAAATTACAGTGCTTAATACACTGCCATGGCTTCACGTTTACTAGGCTTAATTGCTAGTTGAAACTTGCCTTTCAAAGAATGAGTTAACTACTCTAGACTGAATCAGTTCCTTTCCATACCTTGGAAAAATATTTACCCATATCAGTAAGGCCCGACTTTACTTTTCCTTCCCAGCCAAGTTGTTCAAAATATTTTTCCCCACCAGACTCCATTCTGAATCCCTCCTCCATCCCTGACCGTTCTCTAAAGTGTCAGACTTCACATTTTTTTTTGTACATATACATTTTTATTTTTATTGTGTGAATACCTAGAAGGTTGCAGGGTCATATATTAATTGAATATAACTTTGTAAGAAATTGCCATATATTTCCAAAGTGCTACCTTATTTTGCATTTCAACCAAGTATTAAAATTCCAACTGACCTACATCCTTGCCAGCACTTGGCATTGTTTCTCTTTTAGATTTTAGTCCTCCTAGTAGGTGATAGTAGTATCTACGAGTTTTATTTTGCTTTCCCCAGTGATGCTAAGAAGATTTTTATTTCCATATTTGCTATTTGTATTTTCTTCTTTTGTGAAATGTCTGTTCAAAATGTTTGCATATCTCTGAGTTAATATTTCATTATTGAACTATAAGAATTTTTTATATATTCCAAACGCAATTTTTTATTAAATATATGTGTTGCATGTTTATTTTTCTTAGCAACAGCTGGCTCCCCCCCTTTTTTTTTACTTTTTAAAAATATTTATGTATAGTTGGTTAACAATGTTGTGATAGTTTCAGGTATACAGCGAAGTGATTTGTACTTATGTATGTATCTATTCTTTTTCAAATTATTTCCCTATTTAGGTTATTACAGAATACTGAGCAGAGTTCCCTGTGCTATGCAATAGGTCCTTTTGGTTACATATTTTAAATATAGCAGCATGTTGCCTTCTCTTTATGTTTTAATGCTGTCTTTCAAAGGTAGGAAGCTTTAATTTTGATACACATTCAGCTCTCTCTATTCACAAATTCTGTATCATCTGATCCAACTAACTGCAAGTGGAAAATATGTTTTAAAACTCTAGAAAGTTCCAAAAAGCAAAATTTGAATTTGCTGGGCTGGTACAGGTGACTATTTACATAACATTTACATTGTATTCAGTATTATAGGTGATCTTGACTTAGCAGCAGCAGCAGCAGAGATGATTTAAAATGTATAGAAGGATGTGTATAAGTTATATGCAAATCCTATGCTATTTTATGTAAGGGACCTGTGTGTCCTCAGATGTTGGTATCCAAGCAATCATGGAACAAATGCTTTGTGAGAAAATGAGAAATGCTGGACTGGAAGAAGCACAAACTGGAATCAAGATTGCCAGGAGAAATATCAATAACCTCAGATATGCAGATGATACGACCCTTATGGCAGAAAGTAAAGAGGAACTAAAAAGCCTCTTGATGAAAGTGAAAAAGGAGAGTGAAAAAGTTGGCTTAAAGCTCAACATTCAGAAAACAAAGATCATGGCATCTGGTCCCATCACTTCATGGGAAATAGATGGGGAAACAGTGTCAGACTTTATTTTGGGGGGCCCCAAAATCACTGCAAATGGTGACTGCAGCCATGAAATTAGAAGACGCTTACTCCTTGGAAGAAAAGTTATGACCAACCTAGATAGCATATTCAAAAGCAGAGACATTACTTTACTGACTAAGGTCTGTCTAGTCAAGGCTATGGTTTTTCCAGTAGTCATGTATGGATGTGAGAGTTGGACTGTGAAGAAGGCTGAGCGCCGAAGAATTGATGCTTTTGAACTGTGGTGTTGGAGAAGACTTTTGAAAGTCCCTTGGACTGCAAGGAGACCCAGCCAGTCCATTCTGAAGGAGATCAGCCCTGGGATTTCTTTGGAAGGAATGATGCTAAAGCTGAAACTCCAGTACTTTGGTCACCTCATGGGAAGAGTTGACTCAATGGAAAAGACTGTGATGCTGGGAGGGATTGGGGACAGGAGGAGAAGGGGATGACAAAGGATGAAATGGCTGGATGGCATCACCAACTCAATGGACATGAGTCTGAGTGAACTCCAGGAGTTGGTGATGAACAGGGAGGCCTGGTGTGCTACGATTCATGGGGTTGCAAAGAGTCGGACACGACTGAGCGAATGAACTGAACTGAACTGAACTGAGGTTACTCACTAAATAACACAAAAGTCCATATTGTCAAAGCTATGGTTTTTCCAGTAATCATGTACGGATGTGATGGTTGGACCTTAAAGAAGGCTGAGCCCTGAAGAACTGATGCTTTCAAACTGTGGTTCTGGAGAAGACTCTTGGGAGTCCCTTGAACAGAAAGGAAATCAAACCAGTCCATCCTGAAGGAAATCAGTCCTAAATATTCATTGGAAGGACTGATTTAAAGCTGAAGCTCCAATACTTTGGCCACCTGATGGGAAGAGCTGACATATTGGAAAAGACCCTGATGCTGGGAAAGATTGAAGGTGGGATGAGAAGGGGGCAATAGAGGATGAGTTGATTGGTTGGCATCACCAATTCAATGGACATGAGTTTGAGTAAACTCCGGGAGATGGTGAAGAACAGGGAAGCCTGGGGTCTCAAAGGTCAGACATGACTTAGTGCCCGAACAACAACAAGAACAGATAAATGATAAAGATCTCCAAAAATCCCGACGACATGACGTCTCACCGAAGTTGACATCTTAAGTGGTCCTGCACGGGCAGCCTTCGACAGTGCGGCCCGCTTACTCTTTCCTTTCGTAAACGTACTCTTCCTCTTGCCTCTGGGGGTCATGCTCCCTGTCTGCATCTTTTATTTCAGTCCTGCCCGGTCTCATTCCTTGGGCTGATGAGCCTCCAGGTGCAGGAGGCTGGTGTCCCTGTCCTACATGATCCCACGGAGACCTTTTTCACGTCCATAGCTTCAGTTCCTGTGTGAGGGCTCTCCAGTGTTCCCTCTGCAGGAAGTCTGCACAGAGCTGTCTTCTCAGGGCTAGGACCCACTTCTACCCACACCTCAGCCTCAGGATGCCAAGACTCCCAGCTTGTCTTCTCCTCTTAGACTTGCTCTCCCTCACCATCTATATATTGAAGACACTTTAGGGAGATGAACAAAGGTGTTCTCTGATTTGCATGATGTTTACCTAACTTACCTTTTTGGTATTGGGAAACCCACCTTAAACCATTTAAGCTCAGGAAATGTCTCATTGCACTGATTGCCTACACAGATTGGCAATGCTTGGAGAGGAAGCAAAGAATGCATCACAGTAATGCCAAATGGAAAGAACGTGGAGGCAGACAAATATTTATCAGGGTGTGGGGAACAGTGAACTATATGCCCAGCTGCGCTGGCATAGAGACATTCACATGGGCAAGGCCCAACTGCAAGGCCCAGATTATGCAAAACAAGACCATGTCACAAGATGATGGCATCTTTTTCTCTCTTTAAAGGGTCAGATGACTAAAGCCTGGTTATTATGAACAGAATCACTCCTCAGGGTGGTTCGGAGGCATCTAGGGAAGCTGAGCTGCCTACGTTAGCTAGCTTTGAACGTTTGGCTGTTAGTGAGACTGGACTGTGCCCCACTTTGGTGAAACACAGTTTCCTGGTGGCACTCTCAAGAATGAGCGAAATTTTAAAAAATACCATTTGCCCCAGGACCAGCCCTTTTTGCATCTTTGGTTTGCAGAAATGTTGTCATTTTTATCCAAGGCACTCCTTACTCATTAATACTGATTTCAGCATGAATGTTTTTACATTAAGTTCTCCTTTGAGGATAATCATGATTGATCACAAAAGATTCCTAGACTGGCCATTGTCTTCTCTAGGAATGGAGGACTAATTCTTGCTGACCCAATCCTAGCAGGGTCTGCCTTCTGACAGTGGCCAAGTCTGCCTCTGGGAAAGCTCTCCTGGCCATCCCCCAAAGGAGACGGACCCGCAGGACAGCAAAGAATTCTCTCCTATCAGCAGTGCTTTCTGGAACAGACTGTATCAGGCACCTTGTCTATAAATGATTCCTTACTGGGGACTGTTGGTTTTGCACTGAAGCTACAAAGTCTGATGGAACCCTCTGCAGTGATGGAAATGTTTTTCTTCTTGTAATTAATTTATTTATTTTAATTGGAGGATAATCACCTTACAGTATTGTGTTGGTCTTTGCTCTACATCAATATGAATCGGCCATAGGCATGCATTTTCCCCCTTCATCTTGTACCCCCTCCCATATCCCCCTCAAATCCATCCTTTTTTTTAATTGCAATATTCTATTCATTGAGGTAGCCTCGGTCCCATGTGGCTGTCAAGCACTTGAAATGTGATTGAGAAAGTGAGCATTTAATTTTCTTTAGTTTGCACTTAACCACACACAGCTAAAGATTACCACACAGGACATGTCAGCATTAGATCACCTTTTTTATTAGTTACAAATGATTTTGTGAAATTAAATCTTCTGAGTTCTTCTTGAGGAAAAGTTTTACATTTTTACATTTACTGTTGCAAACTTGAGAGGAAGTTTCCAGGCAAAAATGTTTGATCACCTGAGAAAAGTTCCTTGTCTTAACTCATGGGCTAACAGAGGGGCTGAAGTGCAGAGGAATATGTAAGATTAAATGTCTAAGGATCCTTACTCTGGTACTCTTAGAGTCATCATGGTGTCTTGCAGGCACCGGGAATTGTCATGAGAGTGGGGCAATGAGTGAGAGAGTCTGCTCTGCTTCTGGTGAAAACGTGGCAACTAGAGGAGAGCGATATTTGGGTTTTGGTGCCAGCATTCAATGCTGATGGCAGAGAAGACATTATTTAGTCCTTTTCTCTTAGCTTTCTTCCAGAATGAGCTTTGACACAATTTACTGGGCTATTTATTTAATCGTATTCTTTTCCGTTATGACTTATAATGAACATGATCCCTTGTGCTGTATGAGAGCTCACCCATTCTCTGTTGGCTTGGGTCCCAGACCCCCCGCTCCACACCTCTCACTGGTCTTCCCTTGTGGACCACTAGACTGTTCTCTGTGTCTGTGAGCTGTTTCTTTCGCACATAGGTTTATCTGTGTCATATTTTAGACTCCGCATATAAGTGATGTCATATACTTTTCTTTCTCTGACTCACTTTGCTCAGTATGATAATCTCTAGGTCCATCCGTGTATGTGCAAATGAAAAGGATTATTCCATCCTTTTTACAGCTGAGTTCTATTCCAGTGGATGTCCTGGAATATTTAAACTCCATGACTTAAAATGAATAAATAAAGAATTTAAACAAGGGGAAACAGACCCCTCACATGGGCTTTCTTTTATGGGTAAAGTGTGAGTCAGTTAACCTGGGCAAATGTTTCTGCATCACGGTTTCCACGTTACTGTTAGAGTTGCCGTAACTCACTCCCCTTCTTACCTCCTTCCCCTCTGATCATGGGAAGAGGGGCTGGGGCAGTGGCCCACTGCAGGAACAGCGCTGCCTGCTGACCCTGTGGGCCAGATCCTGCTTTAATATCCAAACTGACTGGCCAAGGGCAACGCGCTTTATGCCTGCAAGGAGCTTCATCCTCAGGCAGAAGGTGCCGGATCAATTAGTAGGTGAACCAACAATTCGGAACAGAGGGAAAATGAAAGCCACGACAGAGAAACTGTGACTGAGTCACACCAAGCACAGTGTCATCTCCAAATCTGCTTCTAATTGCATCATTCCGTTGGGAACAACGTTTAAACAAAGATGGGAACTGAATGGGAGTTTGGATCACTGACATTGAAGGGAATATGGTAAACATACAGCTATTCTAGCTAAGGAGAAAAGATAGCCTCAACAACAGACTGCCCATTGTGATCCCCAGCCAGCAGCCTTGAGTGTTTGGGAGGCAGCCACACAAGGGAATGTGACAAACATGTATTTGCTTTTCTGATTTGGCAAGTAGATGTGAAAGAATGCAAATGGGAGGGCTTTTGAAACATTTAATATGAAGCCCATGTGTTTCTGGAGACTTTCTCAAAGATAGGGCAGGATCAGCATTTTCCCACATAGACGAATATTGGTAATAAATACTGAACATTCCTTATCATCTTCTGCACAAGGAATGAGTCTACTTCTTTTTTTTTTTTTGAGCAGTAATAAAGTTTTCTCACAAGACTTCTGATTTAGTGCGTTCCATTCTGGCTGCAAGGGGCTGGCCTGCCTTGTGTGAACAACTGGCTTCACAGTGTTCTTTTTTGTTGTCATTTTCTTTGTGCTTGTTGTTTTAATTTAAAGTCTGTTTGTATCAGTGCACTGAAACTTGTTAAGATTACTCAGTGTAACGATGAATGCCATTTATTTCCCGTGTGATTTTTAGATGCAATGTATTTTAGGTGATAGCTTTGACTTTTGAGTTTGTGAATTCAGCATTATAATAGATTCCTGGCAGAATTATTGTGTATTTTAAAGGAATTAAGGGTATATACTAGAGTGGATAGCTGTTCCCTTCTTCAGGGAATCTTCAGGTCTTCCGCATTACAGGCAAATTCTTTATCATCTGAGCCACCAGGGAGGCCCATAGCAGGGCCTAGCACATGCCAACTGCTTAACGGATTTGTAAAGTTTAGCTTTTTTCTCAGCATTCACTCCCTTTCACCCTGGCTGGTCTGTTTAACCAGCAACAGCATTTGATGGCCGTTGTTTTGTGTCAAGTCAAGTTTTGCTTTTATGCCCCAGATCCATCCTTTCTTTTCTACTTCCTGTTCACAGTATCAGATATAATTCTCTATGTCCTCCATCACGTAGGCCCCAGAAACCCTGTCTTGCCCTTCCCTCCCTCAGCACACATGGCGAATTCAAACTGAAGTAGTTGGGACTGGATGTCAGTAATGTCCCGCGTCTGTCAGAGTATTGCAAGTAGCCACTTATGACTTCATGTATAGAGTGCCCTCAGTGTTTTCCTACTAGATGAAATATTCGGAGCAGTTTAGCAGTTTAACTCTGGCTCGCTGTTGACGCTATTGAAGCATATGTGTATATTTCAGTATAGGTAAGCATAAATATGGGCTTCCCAGGTAGCTCTGTGGGGAAAGAATCTACCTGCAAGGCAGGAGATGCGGGTTCAGCCCCTGGGCTGGGAAGATCTGGAGGAGGGCATGGCAGCCCACTCCAGTGTTCTTGCCTGGAGAATCCCATGGACAGAGGAGCCTGGTGGGCAACAGTCCATGGGGTCACAGAGTATTGGACACAACTGAAGCAACAGCACACAAGCATATATATACATACATATGTGTGTGTGTGTGTGTGTGTGTATATATAATTAAATTTATACTGAAAGTAAAAGATATGCTAGAAATTATTTCTCCCATCAAGAAATCAGTGATTTCTTCTGCTTTCTATAAATACAGATGTTATATATATATGTGTGTGTGTGTGATAATAATGTTTTTAACAATGAACATTATGTTGTTTTCCACAGTTCTACAGCATACACAGCCATGAATAATCACAGCAGCAACCCCTGATCATTTTTAACTTCGCTTTGCCATTTGGGGAAATGAGTGATTAAGTAGTAGGTTAAGCTGTGAGACAGGACGTCCGACTGTTTCATGAACCATGAATGGACCAAGTGCAGAAGTTCAAGGTTAGGAGTGTTATGTGATGGAAAGAACACTATTTTACTCTCAAGGAATATTTCAAAATGTTGATTTACAAGATAACCTCTTACTGTGAATCTCTCCTTCTGCAGGGGCCAGGATCAACCAAGTGAGAACAGGCAGGTGCCTTTAGAGTTGTCTTGACTGACCTCCTCCAGGGGCCCCAGATATGCGTCTGCACCAACCTGAGCATTCCTTTGGAATTTATTGGGCTCATTAAAAACACCCGCCTCACTTAGCACCACCTGGTCAGGCTCTCTGCTAGGCACTTTACCTACATTTTCTCTAATATCATGCTTCAGCTGACAGCCAGTGGTTTAGAATTCCTATTTGTCTGTATAAACTATTTAAATGAATATTTCCAAATTGGCATTTTAATTAGGCTTTCAAAAATGCAAATTGCTGAAGTGTATCATGTCTTATTTTCTCAGATAATCTCTATTAACAAATGTCCTCTAAGCAAACAGTTTATTCCAGTATTTTTTTAAGGTCACAGATTTGCCCTTTTGTGAATACAGAGCTAGCTGTCTTGTGAATGCACCAAAGTATGCTCTTTAGCATATGTTTGCTCCATAATTCAATTCTGAATTCTAAATATGAATCTAGGCCAGCAGAACCAAACTTCAAGAAGGCCAGAGAGGAGTTTTATGAGCTTAGATCACTTGCTTCATCATATTCACCTTCATCATTCAGTACCTTACTCAGTGCAGGTCTGATAACGGATGTCTATTGAATGACTGTCTTTTAGTGTATTGAGTATAATGGGGTATAAAGACATTTGGGATGGAGAGATAGTAACTGCTCTGAAATCTGAATATTCTGTCAAGGCTTAATCCTTAAAAGCTGGGCGAGTCAAAGTTGCGCAGCGTGTGAAATGCGTGATGCTCGACGTGGCGCCACAGAGTCTCCATGCAGAGGGCGTGCTTTTGTGTCTCTTCTGCTCCCAGCCCAGGGAGGCTTCAAAATGCTTTTCTCCAAGTAAGAGCGTCAGTGTTTCCAGGAGTGACATTCTGACGAGAGGAGCAGTGCTGTGGTGAATGGCCACGACACGGCAGCTCTTTGTTACCTGCAGTCCTGTCTACACATTCATATATACCTTGATGTTATTATTGTCAAGATAATTTTATAATAAAGAAAATAATAGTAAACATACATTCATGCCCTAAATGTATAAATTCTTTTAAAAAATGAAAGAATGAAATAGCTGTTTTCTCGAGGAGCACATTTTCTTCTGCTTTACAGGAAACATGTCATGTTTGCTGGTTCTAGCTTCATACTATTTTCCAATAGTATTCTTACTGCTGAGCACGCACTGATTGAAACAAGCAAACGATTTTCAGAACGTATCCTAATTTTAAGAGCAGAAATGATAGTCATAGATAATTTTTAAGAGACAGTCTTAATTTGGGGCCTCAATATTAATATTATGGTCAGTTCAGTCGCTCAGTCGTGTCCGACTCTTTGCGACCCCATGAACCGCAGCACGCCAGGCCTCCCCGTCCATCACCAACTGCCGGAGTCCACCGAAACCCCTGTCCATTGAGTTGGTGATGCCATCCAATAATCTCGTTCTCTGTCGTCCACTCCACCTGCGTTTGCATGGCAAGTGGCTGGAGAATGTACGGCCATGCCATGTTCTCTGTTTTCCAATGATCTTTCACTTTTCTCTCTTCAATTAGGTAGAAAGGGCTGAACTCAGGCAGTGTCAACAGCTGCCCTCCGTGTTACGACTCTTCCTTGATGTCTTCTTATCCCCTGTGCAGGAAGCCCCAGTTGCAACCTCAGGAGAGGGCCCTGAACTGTATGTATAATAAGATGAAAATGAAACCCATATCTCAGAGGAAGAGAGGTATATATCTAGAGGAATTAGTTTTCCCTAGCAGTAGAATCAGTGTATATGTATTCTTTGTTCCTGTCAGCGTGGTGGATAAAAAAAGAAGCCTGAGCTTTTCCAGAACCTCTTTGGCTCTCCTGAACCAAAGAGGAACTCGTAAAGGAAATAATTCCAGAATATGTTCCTGCTAAATTGCATTCTTGTAATTAGAAGAATGAAATGTTTCTGTGGAAGCGGCACAAACAGCTCAAGAGTCGCTCACCTTGCTTTTTATCTCCCTGATGTTATGTCACCCGTTCCCTGACTTCTGAGAGTTTAGGGTCAGACAAAGTAATGGATATACATGAATGAATACCTTTTGCAAAGTGTGATTTGGACACAGATAATAGTAATTTAAAATGATATGTTTAAAGCTCACTATTATTTATGGATATGTTAAAATGCACCTCAGATTTCAACCCAAACTTATTTTACTTCTGAGTTTTCTAAAGAGGCACCAACCAAAATTTTATCTTGGTTCTTTAACTTTTCATCAAAAGAGAAATTGGTAGCAGTACTAAACTCCTGACAGGCCCACCCTGGATGCCTCTCTGTGCCACCAGTTGGACAATAAAGTCGGTTTGTCGTGTGCTCTGGTGACTGCGGCTTTTGCTGCATCTCGCCTTTCTCTCCTTCTGCTCTAACACCCGCCCTCTATGTCCTGACTCTTCACTATTTTCCACTTTAATTGGTTTGTTGTTTCAAACTGGATGTTTTTGGCCTTGCCACTGAAGAACGTTTCAAGAGGGAAGCAAGAAAGAGCGGGAGAATGCTGGCCGTGGTAATCTGGCTCCGGCTGATTTTATGCCTGGAGCCAGGAGACCCAGTGGCTTCTTTGGTGTGGTCAGCTGAGTCCTGTGCTGTTGGCTTCTGCTGTGGACGTTAAGCCACCCACCTTGTTATAGAGCCTCCAGTCCCATAGGGTTGGATCTGGCCTGGGGGAATTGATTTTTAAATGTTCATCTTTGTTCAGGTGGCTGATGGGGCACAAGGGGGTGGTCTGCGTGCAGCTGATCTGGCGAGATCTGTAAAGATACGTTGGATGGGATCTCATCCCAGGTTGTTTTAAAAGCAAGATGGCAGGCAAGGAAGTGGCACAAGCGGGAGCCTTTCTTCTCCTTTCCGTCTCCTAGAATTCTCTCCCAGTGCGTTTTGTTTTCCTGATGCTTCTTTGGATTCTCACCAGTAGGTTTTTACAGTCTGATGCCTGCCTCTCAGATTAGGAGAACGCTGGCATCTTTTAACAGTTTCCTAGGATTCAAACAGCCTTTAATTAATGACAAATGGATGTTTTGGAAAGTTACCAGAGTATGAGAGACAGAAGAGGGAGGTGGGCTCCTTTCAGCTTCCAAACGCAGTGAAATCCTAGGACGGGGGCAAAGGTGTGAGTCCCCTCGGACAGCCTTTGCCCCGTGGTGTGCGAAGGAGGCATCTGTGTTGCTGCCCCTCCCACTGCCTCTTGATGGCCTTCCATGTTCCACCTGCTCGTGACTGGGAAGGCAGGGGCAGGTGTCTGGATCTTTAAAGCTGCAGGGGTGCTGAGTAGCTCGGGGGCCCCGGGGTTTCAGCTGGGTTTGCTGGTTCTAATCCTCCCCTCGCCGGGGCCGTCGGGCACGGCTGCCCACGTTTGTGGTTAAATTTCTTTCCTCTGCCAGCTTCGTGTCGTCTTGCTGCCAGAGTCTGGGACATGGTGGAAAAGAGCAGTTCTGTGAAAGAATCACTCAGATCGGATGCATATTTTCAGCCAAAGTTCGTTCTCAAAGAGGGTTAGGGGGTCATCAAAAGGGTTTTCCCTTTGAATCAAGGGATCTTAGTTACAGGTTTGCTGGTGACTCAATCCAGAGCTCAAGGCAGAAAAGAAGAGGGGACTGCGGGCTGTGAGATGCTTGAAATGTCAGCAGTCACTTACGTAGGCAGACAGTCCTGCTCCGAGAGGGCCAGGAGCCTCTGCTGGGCGCCGGCTGTGGGGTCAGCTCGCTCCGTGTCTCGCTTTCTCCAGTGGCCCGGAGGGCTGGCATTTTGGTCTCAGAAGAGGCCTGGGTGACTGTGGCCTCTGTGCCCCCCATGCTCCAGGTCCCTGACCATGCCCTCTCTTCTCCTCTCTGCAGGTGGTACATGCCAGAGCCCGGCCCTCCCAGCCCTGGTCCGGCCACCAGCCCCGCCTCTGCAACCGTCGCTGGACATTAAGCCGTTCCTCCCATTTCCTCTCGACACGGCGGCCGCAGTCAACCTCTTCCCCAATTTTAATGCGGTAAGTCCCGCGCCATCTGCCTGGGCCGGGGTGGTTGGCCCTGGAAAGCGTCCAGGGCGGGGGGTGAGCCGGCCACAGCCTTCCTTCTACTCTGCGCTTTACCCTGTAGCTTGGCTGAAAGGACGCTGAGGTTAGCTGTCTGCCTGGTTGTGTGAGGTCTCCAGAGCCAGCCTCCTTCAGGAAAGAGGTGCAGGGCTTGCATCTGGAGGGGTGGACCATGAATCTGTGCCTCCCTTTTACAGTCTTTCTGGCAACACTAGACATTTGATTAGTTTCTCGTCCATGCCAAGTTCAGTTTAACTGAAAGGTAATGAACGTGTTAGAGGGCTTTCGGATCCATGTCGATGTCTGAAGACTTGAACATGTGCTCCTTCTCTCTGGGCCTTCTACTTTAATTTTCAAATCTGTTACTTCTTTTCTAACTTCATGGAGAGGACCCTGATCATCACACTAGAGATACATTCTATGCATAAAGCACATTCTCCCTCTTAATTTAAAAGCAATTAGGGTTCTGGTAGAAAGAATTCTCTTTTTGTTTTTCTTTCTTCTCAGACATAGCTCCTCAACTTGAGTCTTTCTTAAACGACCTTGTTTTGGGAGCTTTCTCAACACCAGTGCAATACTTACTTGCCTCTGTTTTCACTCTTGTTCTTGTCTTTAAAAGTTGACAGATTCCTCCTATGCATCATCAGCCTTTTTTTTTTTTTTTGTACAAGCACTGAGAATATTCTTAGGATAAAAATAGAAATAAGGGTTGAAAAGGTTAGAAGCCAGTAAGTGACATTGTTTTCTAATATCTGATTCAGTTTTCAACAGTTGTTATAATGCAGGTCTGAGTTTATCAATGACAGAACTTGTCAACACAAGCAAGGCCGAGGGGATTACGGTGCAAGGTCTCTGAAGGCTCAGTGAGCTAAATAATACAGACTTCTTGTTGCAGCGTCTTACCTTCATGATGGACTAGAAAGAAAAACCAGGCTGTCTACAGTTAGGTCATTCTCCTTGAGGAGACAGAAGTGGGTCTCTTACTTTGACTATGCTTCGGCACGGGGACTTTGGGCCTGCCGAGGAGATGGTGCCGGTGTGTGTTCACCTTTGCTGAAGGACCCTGGAGGGTCACAGAGTTGTGCTGCCTTGGGGAACATGAAGGGTTTTCCATCGGAGTCTTATTTTGAAATGGATGAGACATAAATAGAGCAGCATAAAGATCATATTTCCAAAGTAAAGGTTTCTAATTCTAGGTAATTCAATAAAAGTAGAGGAAGACCTGGCTCAGAATCAGATTTGCTGGTCGTTGAATGACCACACTAAAGTCCTGGGCTCCGTCTCTCCAAACGGCCTGCTGCTCCACCGTTAAGTGGCTTCTTGGCACCGTCTTGCTTCCCAGACCCTGGAGACGATCCATCAGGTGCTTTACCAGGCCTCCAAGACCACTTGGCTTCCTGTCACTCACAGCTTTGGAGAAGCCGGCGTACAGTTCCTGCAAGGTTGCAAAAGACTGGGTTTGAAACTTGTGATTTGCCCTTTGGGAACCATTAAAAGCAAAACGACTAATTTGATTGACAGTGAGTGTTCTTTGATTTTAAACAAAGTTGAGTGATATATTGAGCTATAGGACACTGAGCAAATCTCTTTATCCTCTTTGCTGCTGTTTCCTCATCTATGGCAAAGCCAATACAGTATTGTAAAGTAAAAATATATATATATATAATAATAAGAAAAGAAAAGAAAAAGAAAAGAAATAAATAAAGGGAGTGGACCTGATGATCTCTTCCTTTGGGTTAATAATGTTTAAAATACTTGAGCTTTTGTGGACAAAGACAGCCTTGTGTGGTGATCCAGTTGGCTTCTGAACCCAGCTAGACTGCCTGGGTTCAAGTCTTAGAACTGCTCCTCCTCATCATCATGGCTTTGGCTAACTCACATAATCCCTATGTATCTCAGTGTCCTGTTTGTAAAATGGGACTAATAATTAACCTACTTCCTAGGCATGTGGTCATGATTATGTGGGTTAAATCATTTAGAACGGGGCTCAGCCTATAATAAGCACTGTTTGAATGACAGGTATTATGCTCATAAGTAGCCTTCTTATTTTGAATGTGGAAGTTTATAAACTAATGGATTGCCAACGTTTTCCTTTATTCCTTTTCTTATGTGATTGATTTGGACGTGTGTTGGTGTTTTTCCCAGTTAAACCAAGAGACCCTGTGTTGCTACGCCTACTGGTTATTTCCTTCTAGTGCTGACTAAGTCACAACCAGTCCAAGATTAAGGCAGTCTGTGTTTCCAACTGAGTGGAACATTGCAAAGCCCTGTATCCTGTAGTTCTGGGCTGAGAATTACAGCCCCATAGCCTATAATTCCCAGATGTACAGAGCATCTCTGAGTAACACCCAGCATTCTTGATTTTGTAGCAGGTGTGAAAATCTCAATTCACAAATGCAGGGTATATTAACTATAACATTTTATTGCTGTAAGTTGATTTTATTTCTGGTTCAAAAGCTCATTCCATGAGTCTGTAGGGAAATGCAATTAAATTGTTTCCGAATGTGCTAAGGTTCTGGCATCTAACAGATTATCTACCCAGCTTTTGGTAGGAGGGTTCCTCTGTCCATCCAGTGACTGGTCTGCATAGACGAGTGTGGGATGACGAGCCCCTGATGACCATGGTTTCTGGGGCCCCAGTGCTCAGCTGTGGACACACAGATGTGTGGGGCCTCTGTGGCCCCTCTTACCAGATGTGCCCCAGCACTGATACCTGTCTGCTACCTCACTGTCTTCTTCCCTCTGACCTGTTTGAGTTCAGACATGAGTCAGGAAGAATCATGAAACATCTGCGGGAAAAGCAGTGCAGTTATGAGAGAAGGAAACAATGGGTGTAGGATGGGCGCTGAGCTGTGGATACAGAGGAGGACACTCAACAAGGCCATCAGGGTCCCTTAATCTCCTATAGCCAACTTCTGAGGAGCAGCGGCAGATGCCCTGGGGTTGTTGCAGCCAGAAGCTTTCAGACAAGAGAGGTTTCCTTGACTTTTCCTCGCACCCCTACTCTGTCCCTCCATCTCTTTAGACAACGGAGTGTCAGTGCTTAGGGCCACTCTTATCTCAGTGATCCCTTTCTGCACCTGCATTTCTTGAGAGGAACCAGTCCTGGAAATAGGTTAATGCTATTCATTGGTAGTAAAGGAATATTTCTTTCCTGTGTAGTATGAACGTGGTCCATTCAGTCAACTGCTAGAGCTATCAGGCGTCTATTATATGCGAGGAATAGGGATAACACAATTTATGTTGTGACCTCTGCCATGAAATAATGTATAAAGGAGAAGCTGGACAAATAAGAAATATTTGTAAATGCAGGTGGTTTTATAGAGAATGATGTGCAGCACAGAATGGCCTCTCAAGGGCAGGAGTGAAAGGTTGTCTTAGTGAAGGTTTGGTGAGAAAGATGGAAACTATTCTTGGTGTGCAAACAGGAAGGGAATTAATAGAAGGATTTAGATGCTTACAAAACATTTGGAGGTGTCGGGCAAAGCCAGGCTGTTGCTGGCTCTTGGTTTTTCAGCTTGTTTTCATGGAGTTAGGAAGTTGCAGAAATACAGGATGCCTGGTAATCCCAGTTACTTTCATCCAAATCCCATGACCTTGGATTTTTTAAAAGATAACAATAGATAATAACCCACTGAATGAACTGTGACTCTATTATTCCACATAGATATAAACAGAGAGAAGGTAAAGCTTCTACTTACAGTAGAATGCGGTGCATAAGCATGGTGGTGGTGGTGGAGGTGAAGCTGCTCAGTCGTGTCCGACTCTTCACGACCCCGTGGACTGTAGCCCGCCAGGCTCCTCCATCCATGGGATTCTCCAGGCAAGAGTACTGCAGTGGGGTGCCATTTCCTTCTCCAGTGAGTAAACATAGGAAAGTGAAAATTAAGAATTACCATTCTGCAACTTATTCAGCAAGAGACATCAGTGTATGATAAGCATAGCAGAGGAAGGGGCATTGGGAACACTGTATTTACATAGCCTCCGAATATTTCCACAAGAAAAAAGGAATTTTATAGTGGAGACACCTAGCTGGCAACATTGATCTTGCTCAAGTGATCGATATTGTCATCCGTCACTTGACAAATAAGTATCACGTACCATGCAGCAGGACGTGATGATAAGAAGCATCGCTAACGTGGTATCCCAAAGACGTGTATCCCAGATCTTCAGCGACTCTTAGGCTGAACTTCGCGGGCAGATCTCTGTGGGAACGTAAACCTCGGGCTTCCTGTCCTTAGGGTGCTGGGGGACCACACGGAAGGAGGGGCACTGGGGGCTGCTGACGGAAGACGTGACATGACGGCAGAATGGAAAGGGCTCCAAGGAACCCGAAACGCGAAAATTCCAGCTATTACAAGCAAGAGGCCAAGTGCCCTGGAGCCCCAGTGTCCTGTTCCATAAAAGAGGAGTGACTCGATCTCGCTTAGGTTTGCTATCAGAGAGCTAGCTGGGTTTTAAAATGCTGGAGGTGGAAGGCAGGAATGGGCTTGAGTAAGTAAGACCTTGGGGTACTTTTCAATCGGACCTAACCCGTTAAAAAATGACTACGTTCCCAGACAACTTTCTCCAAGGGTTTCAGAGCTGCCTTTCTGATTCTCATTCCTCTAGCATCCTTTCTTCATATCCTACTCAGTCGTCATGACAATAGTGAGCATTCAGAGTGTCATTAAAAGGTGCAGCTCTTGGAGGATGTGTTGATGAGGGCTGACGGTGAACCTGGCTCTGTGCTCCCCTCCTATGACTGGGCTTCTTGTTGGCATAAAGGTTAAATGGGTAAGCTTGACCTGCACATGCCAGATACTTGGCAAGTACCGAGCCTTGTCTCTTCCAGAAGATGCACAGGGCAAGGTGAGGTGGTCGCACAGAGGGCAGGAAGGCAGAAAGGTGTGCAGATGCTGGAGGCAAGGCTTTTGCTTTGAGGGTTTTCTGGCTATCTCGTTGTTGAACATTAAGGATGGAGATTAGCATAGAAGGTTTGACTCTGTGCTCTTACTCTGGGTCATATTGTTTCACTGCCAGCCAGGGGACAAGTGGGAAGGAAGGAAGGGGAAAAGAGAGGCTGAGAGAGAAAGAGATCAAATCCCAGCATCTGACATCATTTCTCAAGATCAGTAGTAACCTTGCAGACAACTAGCCCTGTGCACTTGAAGAAGGCGTAACTTTGGGTTGGGAAGTTTGATCCATTGCAGGCAGAAAAGTGAACTGATGTGTTTTATTGGAACGCTTCCCGTGTTTGGGGAGGCCTGTGAAGAATCAAGGGGATTGTGTCAAGTGCAGATTCTGACTTAGCAGTTCAAGGATAGGGCCTGAGCATTTATATGGGCAGAGGGACGGGACGTCAGGAGAGTGACGACGTGCACCCGGCAGGTCTCTCCTCCCATCCCTTGGTTTGTTTGTTGGCTGGGCTGGGCCTTCCTTGCTGCCGGGGCTTTTCCTAGTCGTGGGGAGGGGAGCCAGGGCTGCTCTCTAGCTGCGGACTTCTCTCGTTGCAGAACTCATTCTCGAGGGTGTGCGGGCCTCAGAAGTTGGGGCCCCGGGCTCTGGAGCCCTGGCTCTACAGCTGTGGGATCTTCCCAGACCAGGGGTCTAACCCAGCTCTCCTGCACTGGAAGCTGGACTCTTTACCAGTGAGCCATCAGGGGAGGCCCACGAGAAAGTGTTAAACACTCCTGCAGAGTGTTTCTTCATTCACTCAACAGATATTTATTGCGGGCCTACTATGTGCTGGGCCCTTAGGATTCAACTGCAGAACCACAAGCCAAGGCTCTGCTGTTCTGGAGCTTAGCTCCTGTGTTTGTCTGCTGGGGCTTTGGGGACCCTTGAAGGCATCGGTAGCCACAGCTCCACCTCACATGGCCCTTTATGGCTGTGTTTTAGCTCCCAGAAGTACTTGGAACCTTGCTTATAAGGAGACATTGTTCAGGATGTTGGTTCTAGCCGCCAGTAATGAAAAACTCATTATGGACTGCTGCTGCTGCTGCTAAGTCGCCTCAGTCATTCCGACTCTGTACGACCCCACAGACGGCAGCCCACCAAGCTTCCCCCGTCCCTGAGATTCTCCAGGCAAGAACACTGGAGTGGGTTGCCATTTCCTTCTCCAATGCATGAAAGTGAAACGTGAAAGTGACGTCGCTCAGTCGTGTCTGACTCTTCGTGACCCCATGGACTGCAGCCCACCAGGCTCCTCCATCCATGGGATTCTCCAGGCAAGAGTACTGGAGTGGGGTGCCATTGCCTTCTCCTGATTATGGACTAAGTATGTAAAATCATCACTTGTATCCCAACTGGTTAAAAGCAAAACTATTTTCTCTGAAATTTTTAAACTTTTATGCACATCGCAATTTCAAAATTGTTGACAAAAATATAGGAGTGTTTCATTCATTTACTCATTGAATAATTTCTTCATTCTGTAAAAGTTCAAGTCTCACTGGAAAAATTCTTTGGATTGAAAAATCGGCCTCTGCAAAGTAGCTCCATCAAAAGCCTGTGTGGTGGTATATCCCTGGTGGTCCTGTGGCGGAGAGCCTGTGCTTCCGATGTGGGGAATGCAGGTTCAGCCCCTGGTTGGGAAGCTGAGATGCCACGTGCCATGGGTCATGGCCGACAATAAATGACTCTTAAGGAAGCATCTGTGGAAAGGATCATGCAGGAGGGGCAAGAAGTGCGTTTCTTACTCGCTGATTCCCTCTCTGCACACTCATGAAGCGCTGAGTGTGTGTCTGACACCCTAGTGGACCTAGAAACACAAAAGCAGAGGTGAGAAGAAGAGGAAGAGGCGACGAGGGGGGCTGGGCTTTGTGACTATGGCATCAGCCAAGTTGATTTATCACTCTTGAAAACACTCTTCTGTCAGCAAGTAGCAAAACATCTGGATATAAGGCACCCCGTTAGGCAACGAGCTCTGTGCAAGTGTTTTGCTGGGAAAGTGGGGGAGAGTAGTTAAAATGTTCTATGAAGAACTCAGTAATTAAACCAGTAATTAACATGCTACCTGAGATCAAGGGAAGGAGAGGTCACTTGGAGAGGAGCAAAAAAGCTACACGGTATTGAGGGAATAGAATTGAAACAAATGCTACACCAGCATACGTCAAATAGATGTCTAGCGTGAGTCCAGTGCATGAAGCAGGGCACCCAAGGCCGGTGCTCTGGGAAAACCCAGAGGGATGGGGTGGGGAGGGAGGCGGGAGGGGGTTCAGGATGGAGGGACACGTGTGTACCTGTGGCTGATACATGTCAATGTAGGGCAAGCACCATCACAGTATTGTAAAGCAAGCATGCTCCAATTAAAGTGAGTAAATTAATTTTTTATTAAAAAGCTATATGGTAAAGGTTAAGGTTGAATTTGGGATCTGAGGTCGGCTCCATATTCATCTTGCTCATTAAGGTACAGAGCTTGGAACAACACCAAGACTCAATACACGTCTGTTTTCAACGGAAGGATGGTTGACTTGCAGTGTTCTTTTAGTTTCAGGTGTACACACAGTGATTCAGTTTTATACACACACACACACACACACACACACACACACACACACACATATATATATATTCTTTTTCATAGTCTTTCCCACTATGGTTTATCACAGGATACTGACCGATTATAGTTCCTTGTGCTGTGCAGTAGGTCCTTGTTGGTTATATATTTTACACATAATGGTGTGTATTTGTTAATCTCCAGCCCCTGATTTATCCCTCCCCCAGCCCTCTTTCCCTTTGGTAGCCATAGTTTGTGTTCTGTATCCCTCAACACACATTTCTTGAGTGAATGAATGGAGGGTAGATGGATGCATAGACAGGTAGGTAGGTAGACAGGCAGAAAAATGCATGACAGATGACTGATAGAGGAGAAAAAGTCATCACAGTTGCATAATAAGAAACATGAAAACATGGAACTTTAAAAAATCTTCATGCTCACTGCTTCGTATGTTAGATCATTTCTAGATAACAGAAGTTCTTAATTAAGCAATTATTAGGAAACCTAGGAAGCACAGCATCAAACCATCCCCTTAGTATGCACTCGCAAGCTCATATTGGGTTGTGTTTATTTACTCCAGTTGTAGAAAAGGACAGTGGTATGAAAAATCCGAGTGACTGCCTACAGAATGTAATCTAAAATCAGTCCTTTGTATTTCTCAGCAACTTCACGTGAGTCCAGAAGGGCTGTCACCATAAAATG
>SJYF01000263.1:1240729-1259835 GCA_006410515.1 Procapra przewalskii | reverse complement strand
GTCGGTGAGGCACTTTAGGACTTTAAAAGGACAGCTTCAAATGTGTTTTAATGTATAGAAATTATTCTATAGATTAAATATGCATTTATAATATTATAAGTTAATGACAAAAATACAGGACTCAAAATAGAAAATTTCAAGGTTTTTTTTTTTTTTAACCTTTGGATAGAAATCCTTCAGGATCTTTATTTCCCCCATATTTAAAATGGGAGGGCTGCCATATTGACTGGCACATTTTGTCTCCTTTCCTTTCAAAAATCATTCTTGACTTGTGGTTGCCCCCAGGCCTGTGCAGTTTGCTTCCTGCTGCAGCTGCAGAGTCGCTCCTCCTCTCTCAGCCGGTGTGGGAGTTGCAGAAACAGTCTTCATCACACCTCTGTTTGGTCCAGAGAGATACCAACTAAATTCAGTTTACACATTAGTAACTGTTCCTAAGAAGTTTTTACAATAGCTGCTCTCGGTAAATTAGGTAGGAGCCAAGGTGAAATTATGGGCAGAAAAATAAACCTGCCTTTCTTAGTCACAACTGGTAGAAGGTATGGAAATTTTGCAGATGAAAAATGCCATAGTAAATACAGTATTGATTACTAAGATCCTTGCCCTTTAAAGACAAATGTAGTAGATTTCTAGCCAGTTCTATGCATTGTGTGCCATATTTGTACAGCAAAGGCATCTTAAAATGTATGGTTATTAAATTTTTCATTATATGTGTTTGTGTTGAAATAGCTATATAATGTTCGCTTGAGCCATACCTCTTCCTATGAGCCAAAAATTGTAAAAGTCAAGAACACTTATAAGGACCCTCAAACACAAAGTGACTTAAACACAGAATATCCAGGCTTGGAAATAAAAGGCTAACCAATTGCAGACAGCACAGATATTTTCCCATTTTAATGCTCGTGCACTCTTTGACCAAGAAATCTATTTCCCTCTTATTCCAAACGTGATGTGATGAGAACATGTTTCCCTCTCTGCCCTCCCCTTGGGCCTCCATTCTCTTGTCAGGGATGGTTAGTGGCTTTTGTCTCTGTCCTTCCAGTGATATTTTGAGGTATGAGCATGTTTTTCTCACTAAAGATTGAAGCATGATACACATCATACCTTTGTTTTCCTTTCTCAGCCCATTGAATCATAGTGATTTGAAGCTTTACTTTTGCAAAAGTATATATTGGACCTGTTTGTTTAGTCTGTATTTTGTACTAACTGTGGTCCTGTGTCACCACGAGGACCCAGAAGAGAGACTGTCTAAGCTCTTAGTTTATTGCAGCATCCAGAAACTCTCTGGGTGATTTCCTGTTCCACACGTATAGACACTTTAAAAAGGAAAGAAGCTTTTTAGAGTTAATTTGTATCTGACACAAATCGCTTATTTTACAGAGAAGCCTAGAGTGACGGAGACATTCCCGGTTTCATGGCACAAGAGTGGGAGAGCTAAGAGAAAACTGAGTCCCCTGACCTCTCTCTCACATGGATGATTCTCACTGAATCAGATTGTTGTGGGTTGCATTGTGTACCCCCAGCATTCATAACCCATGGTGCCATAGAAATGTGATCCTACTTGGAAATAGGGTCATTAAAGATATCATTTGTGAAGATGAGGTCATTAGGGTATACCCTAATTTATTATGACTGGTATCCTTATAGAAAGAGGACATTTGGACCCAAGACAAGCAGAGAGGGCAGATGCCATACAGACACAAGAACATTCTCTATAAGCCAAGAAGAGACCCGGAACACATCCTGCCCTCTCGGCCCTCAGATGGACCTAGCCCTGCTCACACTTTGATTTTGGACTTCTCGCCTTCAGAACTTCTGCTGTTGAAGAACACCCAGTTTGTGATACTATGTTGTGGCCACCCAAGCAAGAAAGGATTCTTAGAGCCATCTGGTCTACCTGCCTACACTGGCCCTCCACAGTGTCTCTGACTACTTGTAATCCAGCTTCTTACTTAACTGTCTCCCATGACAGAGCATAAAACTACCCCTGGGAGAGAGGGGCTCTCCACCACTGGTCACACGTGCTGTAAAGGAGTTCTCTATTTGGAGCCACTGTGGGCTCCCTATAACGGCTATAAACCAAGGAAGAAGATAAAGCACAGTCTATTGCTTTTATGAAAAAAAAAATATTGATCACAAACTAAGCAATAAGGGCTACTAAAGAGTGCAATTTTACACCCATATTTAAAAAAATCCAATTTCATAAGGGCCTTACATCTTAGAGGTGTTACCTGGATGACATTGGTAAGGAAACCCAGGGCCTTGGGATAAAATAATTTGCCCCGAAATATATATACACTTCCCTGGTAGCTCGGATGGTAAAGAATGCACCTGCAATGTGGGAGACCTTGGTTTGATCCCTGGGGTGGGAAGATCCCCTGGAGGAGGGCATGGCAACCCACTCCAGTGTTCTTGCCTGGAGAAGAGGCTGACGGTCTACAGTCCATGGGATCACAGAGTCGGACACGAATGAGCGACTAAGCATAGCACATCATGTGTGTGTGTGTGTGTGTGTAGATATTATACACAGACATGTATCTATTCTTTGCAGATACTTTTCCTATATAGGTTTTTACAGACTATTGAGTAGAGTTCCCTGTGCCTACAGTAATGCCTTGCTGATTGTCTGTTTTATATATAATAGTGTGTGTGTGTGTTAGTGCCAGCCTCCTAATTTATTCCCCAGTTCCCCCTTTGGTGACCACAGTTTGTCTTCCAAGTCTGTGAATTTGTTTCTGTTTTGTGAATAAATTCATTTGTATCATTTCTTAGTTGTACTATCTTTAATCTATTGTTAGAGCCTTAGTATACATTACAAGCTAATTAACTAACTAATCTTTAATTCCTTAGAAAGCTTAGCTCTAACATAATAAACTATTTCCTAATTAACATCCTGGCTGTGAATGGACAGTTATGAAAAAGAATATCTAGAGTTTCACAAACATTCATGTTGATCATGGCCAATCATTGTTAGGGGAATAAATTACTTATAGTGATAATAAATTAAAAAAATCTTCCCATCCTAGTAACAATTTTAAGGCTCAAGACCCATCTTCACACATAAGAAAAAGTTACTAAATTTAAGCTTTAAAAGATCTGAGCTCTAGGTCTAATATTTTATCTTTGGCAGAACCCTGAGTCCTCATTCTCTCATCTGTGAAATGAGAGTAATCACACTGATCACATAAGAGCATCTAAAGATGTTAAAGATGAATATTAGGCATTCCTGTATAATGAGGAGATCTACTGAGTTCTGAATTCTGGGCTCTGGTGTGGGGACCCTAATGAACATCTTTTACAACCTCCCACATGTGATTCCTTTGCCCCTTAAAGGTTGAGAATCACTGAATGCTACTCTGTGGCAAAATGGGTGGGAAAATCCATTTTCACAGCAGAGTGCAGATGAACCAGCAGCCTTCTCAGACTGTCTTTTGAGTGAAGCTCCACACCCTCCCAACGCAAATGCAAAGAACAATGTTAACGCTGTTTCTCATGACTCTTCGTCAAAGGAATGAAAACTTGTTGCCAGCAGACTATTTGGTTTTATGACTCAGTGCTTCTCAAAGTGTGGTTCTCAGACCTGTATGTGCTGGTCCAAGAACTGATTCCAGGTCTGCAATGAGATAAGTGCTGAGAGGGGGGCGGGGTGCACTAGCAGCCTTTAGAAGATTATAGCAATTTAGGGGAGCAGAGTGACATCTGTTGACGTTATGACTTGTGTTTTGCGTATTTTTGTCATTTTGTTTTTTTTCTGGTCATTCCCTTCTGTTACATTTCCTGAGGCTGGGGCTGTGACTGATGGAAATGCTGGCCCATCCTCAGAGTGCGTTGGGGAGCAATGCTCTGTTACTGTTAAGGCTTCAGAGCTCCATCTACAAGTTGGAAGTGAAGGGATTTTGAAGCAGTTATTAAATTTAGGTAAGTTGCACGGTATATGGTTGAAGAAGCTGAAAATGCAATTTGACTCAAATTCTTTCAGCTCTACCCAATTTCCCTGATCTTGGTGAGGTGTGGCAATGGCAAGTGGCTCTCCCTGAGACTCATAAATCAAGACAGTAGTAGAAACAAAAGGGGAATAGTTTGCATTGTGCTCCTCTCTGAAGTACACCCTTTATGCCACATTTTATCGTGAGTTTGGGGGAATCATAAAGCGGTAAAATTAACAGTTAATTCCTGAACTGTCTTTTGAACACTCTGAAATGGAATTTACTTCAAGGACTTCACTGAGGAATTTTAGAGAACTAAAGAAAAAAAGGAAAATTTCAGTGACTGTACATGGGGATATTTCATTATTTTGATTTCTAAATCCAAATCATTTTTTAAATAGAAAGTAGAATAAATAGTCCAGTACTAGGGCTTCCCTGGTGGCTCAGCTAGTAAAGAATCCACCTGCAATGCAGGAGACCTGGGTTCGATTCCTGAGTTGGGAAGATCTCCTGAAGAAGGGAAAGGCTACCCGCTCCAGGATTTGGGCCTGGAGAATTCCATGGACTCTATAGTCCATGGGTTCACAAAGAGTCGGACACTACTGAGTGACTTTACTTTCACTTTCACAGTAAGTTGGGAACATTTTTAAACCAGTTTTTCAAAAGCAATCCAACAGAAAAACAATTAGTTTTAAGCAAACATCCTTGTGTTCTTCAGAACACCTCTGTATATCTACTGCTTCAGTGCTTCTGAGACTTTTGTCACCTGCTTAATTGAAAAACAAGTCTCTGCTCTTTTAGGAATTTAGAATAGGAAAGACAGACAGAAGAGGCAATCAGCCCTCTCTGGCGCTTTATACATTTACAGATGTATCTACTCACGTAGATGCTGCTTGTGTGTGATGAGCCATAAGGAGAGATGGCCTTGTTTTTCCAGATAATTCTTTTCTTTTTTAAACAAAAAAAATTGGAAAATACTAATTTGATTTTCAGAATCAACTTAATTAATTCTAACTAAATTCGCTCTTACACTACCTCTCAGATCCATTGACATGTCCTAGGTCTGAGATCCTGCTTTGGAAAGAGGGAGTGAAATAAAGGGGAATAATTTGAAGCTCTGAGTTTGTTTTTATTTTACTTACCTAAAACCATAGTAAAAATTCAGAATTTGGAAAAAAATACATACACACGTATGTGGGTATATATGTTTATGCATGAACACATGTTTTTCACTGAGGGTTGTAATGTGTTCATCAAGCTTAACTTGAAAATATTCACTGCAGCATTTTTTACATTTATTTTATTGAAGTATATAGTTGATTGATTGACAATGTCGTGCTGATTTCTGTTATACACCAAAGTGATTCAGTTATACACATAGACACACACACACACACACACACACACACATGTATGTATACATTCTTATTCATATTCTTTCTCATTATGGCTTATCCAGCAACAGTTTGTTAGCCAAAAAGACCCCAAATACATAAAAGCTAATGAAATCTGTATGCAAGTCAGGAAGCAACAGTTAGAACTGGACATGGAACAACAAACTGGTTCCAAATAGGAAAAGGAGTACATCAAGGCTGTATATTGTCACCCTGCTTATTTAACTTCTATGCAGAGTACATCATGAGAAACGCTGGGCTGGAAGAAACACAAGCTGGAATCAAGATTGCTGGGGGAAATATCAATAATCTCAGATATGCAGATGACACCACCCTTATGGCAGAAAGTGAAGAGGAACTAAAAAGCCTCTTGATGAAGGTGAAAATAATAATAATAATAAAAAATTTAAAAAATAAATAAATAAATAAACTGTGGTGTTGGAGAAGACTCTTGAGAGTCCCTTGGACTGCAAGGAGATCCAACCAGTCCATTCTGAAAGAGATCAGCCCTGGGATTTCTTTGGAAGGAATGATGCTGAAGCTGAAACTCCAGTACTTTGGCCACCTCATGCAAAGAATTGACTGATTGGAACAGACTGTGATTTTGGGAGGGATTGGGGGCAGGAGGAGAAGCGGACGACCGAGGATGAGATGGTTGGATGGCATCACGGACTCAATGGACGTGAGTCTGAGTGAACTCTGGGAGTTGGTGATGGACAGGGAGGCCTGGCGTGCTGTGATTCATGGGGTCGCAAAGAGTCGGACACAACTGAGCAGCTGAACTGAACTTAACTGAATGTGTTATCAAAAGCAAACTAGATATGTAGATATTGAGATCTTAGAACTGATTTTATGTGGGAATACCATAAAAGCATAATGTTGGGTGAGAAAGAACACAAGTTGCAAGTTGTATACAGAATTCTAGAAAATTTAGGTATTTTTAAATCACGTGGTGATGAGAAAGACAGATTGATTGTCGGTGTATGACAACACAGGCTGGAAGGTTGCACGTCAGATCTTAGTTTGCAGATGGCTCTGAGGAGAGCCAGAAACACGAGTCCTGGTCAGGGAGCAGGGACATATCTGTGGTGTCCCTTGCAGTGTCCGAGTTCTCTCATTTTAAAAAAAGATATATCTGGGAAAAATAGTTAGTAACGTAGTGTTTCATTCTAAGTAAGCAGTACATAATTACTATAGTATTCTATGTCTTTTATGTGTTAGAGAAATGTTAAATTTTGTAAGTTGCATATATCTTCAGCAAAATACTTCATTGCAACAGGTACTACCTATAGTACGTGATCAGCTAAGGGCTCAGCTGATAGTAATACTCACATGTGCCCCTAATTTGCATTTTCTGATCAGTGTGGTCCCTGCTCTGAGATTTCTGTGTCACCCTTAGGCCTTCACTTGTTGAAAGGCTGAAATTAATATCTAGATTAGTATCTAGGTAGAAAGGCTAGTGCGCTGACTCTTGTTACCTTCTGCAATTAGGGGGGATTACAAGGTCAGTCAGAAAACGTGTTGGCCAAGCTTGGCAACTTATTTCTAAAATCAAATTTCAAATTTAATTCATGTAGACATTATCCGTTAAACACCTGCACATTCGGTAAAGGTCAACGAGGTTAGTAAATTTTCTGGATTTTATTGTTAATACCGATTGTAATGAAATTTGATTGAGGTAGTCCTAGGCTCTATCAACTTTCGAGCATAGCAGGGATGATATTTCAAGAGTCATGGGCAAATTAATATCCCCATTTAAACACTGCCCTTTGAGTATTTCTCAGAAGGGGTCAGCTTTATTTACACATCCTTTAGAGCAAGTGGCTCCAGATAGCAAATGTAAAATGTAACACTTAATTTTCTGCTGAAAAGTCTTTGTTTTTCAAAGGAATTTTATTTTTCAAGGAATTGCCATACTTTTTGGAGAAGGGGTTACTGAGGGTCAGACACGACTGAGTGACTTCACTCTCATTTTTCACTTTCATGCATTGGAGAAGGAAATGGCAACCCACTATAGTGTTCTTGCTCGGAGATTCCCAGGGACGGGGAGCCTGGTGGGTTGCCATCTATGGGTTGCACAGAGTTGGACACTACTGAAGTGACTTAGCAGCAGCAGCAGCCATACTTGTTAGATAAGCATCACATTCTTTTTTTTTTTTTCCAGTGTGTTCACGGGCTTTCTTTTTATTTGATATGCATGTTATGTATTTTGCTTGGAGAATGAGTGCCTCCAGTGTCGCGTTAGTTTCTGCAGTCCAGCAATGTGACTCGGCTGCACGTGTGCGTGTGTGCCCATCCTCTCTCTCTTGCGCCGCCCTCCTTCCTGCCGCCACCCCGGGGTCGTCGCCGAGCCTGAGCACAGCCCCCGCAGCTGTCTGCTTCATCCACACTTGGCGATGTGTGTCTCCACTGCTCTCCCCATTGGTTCCGTGTCCACATGCCTGCTCTTCACACCTGTGTCTCTCTTCCTGCCCTACACGCAGCTTCATCAGTACCATTTTTGTACATTCTGTATATATTGGGATTTTTTTCCTTTTAGAAGCAAGGATCATTGAGTTTACTACACCATACCTGTCATACAACTTCTTAAAGTTAAAAAGTCCAATTTAAATTTAAAGTTCATTGACTGGACCTATCTATACATTCCAACCACTTTTAATAATAACTCAAAGAAATCTCTCATCACCACTCAAACAAGAGGAAAAAAAATTCAGACTGCTGTGATTCCAACCACAAACAGAACCAAAGCACTATTTCCTCCGCACAACAGAGTTTAGTGATCACAAAAGCTCTTCATGGAACATCAGATGAATATGCTTAATTTTAGTTGAATGAAAATATCATAAACCCAAACAGAAATGAGGTGATAAATTATAGGCTTTTAGCCTCGGAAATTTCCTTCACTTTTTTCTTTTCAGAAATGTCACGGAGAACAGACTGGCGGGTGCCAGGAGGGAGGAGACTGGGGGAGGATGGGTGTGAGGTGAAGTTAGCAGAGGTGAGCGTTTATGTACAGAATGGGTGAGCTGCAGGGCCCACCCACAGTGTGGGTATCTGCATTAAATATCCTGTGACAGACCACAATGGAAAAGAACATGGACCTATAAGTACTTAACACAGACTGTAGAGCAACTGTCAGAGAAGGCAATGGCCCCCCACTCCAGTGCTCTTGCCTGGAGAATCCCATGGATGGAGGAGCCTGGTGGGCTGCTGTCTATGGGGTCGCACAGAGTCAGACACGACTGAAGCGACTTAGCAGCAGCAGCAGAGCAACTGTACTTCATTAGGTATGTCAGATAATTGTATGAGGCTGAAAACTGTATTGCTGGCAAAAGTAAAAATATAAAAGCTAGTATACACCTTAAAAAGGAAAACAGCCCACATCAACTTCAGCAAACTTCAAATCTGCTCAAGACTTCATCTGACGTCTCACGATGACTTTCCCTCTTTTCAAAGTCGTATGCACTGTTCTCAGAAGCCGTGGGTTTGTGCAGTGAGGAGGAAGCACTCCGTGCCTTGTGTGGCATTCCTTGGTGTCTAACTGCCCTGAAAAGTGTCAGGGGTCTGACGGGAGAACATGCAGAACGGGAAGCCCGAATGGCTCTCAGAATTCTTTTAAAAGCATGATCCACTGTGCTCTTTATCCTAAATAGCTTGTCACTTGCAAATGCTGATGAGCTACTGGAAAGAATTTTGAAAAATGTATCCCTTAAGGAGGTTCACGCCGAATAAATACAAATGCATGAACGTAAGCACTTCTTTCTCCCCTGCTTACCGTGCTGCCCATTTGACCTGATTAAGAATGCTCCAGAGGTAGTTGGCAGGGAGAAGGGTATTAGCTTGACTCACGATAGAGCCAAGTAAGCTTAAAAGAACATCCTGAAAAAACACTCACTGAAAGAGCAAAGGAACATGTTCCAAGCTGAGTTTTGGCTCTTGAAATCATTTCTGGGATTTAAAGTTGATGACACGTGGGATTGGTTTACATTCAATACACAATGCTATAGTTGTTTGGAAGCGTTGATTCCATATGCCATGCCTCATTTCTGCTTTTATTTTGGCCACCCTTCCCACACGTTCAGTCTTTGAAATACCAGGACTCTGAATGCATCCCTGCCTGTTGCATCTATGAATCTTCTTGCCAACTTCAGTGTTTGACTGTAAATATCGTAATTAGTTCTGTAATCACTGTCTGATTCATGTTTAGGGCACTGGCTCGCTCAGTGGAGGTTTTCTGTCTTTCTATGGGTGTATTGGCTGGTTGGTTGCATTATTTTTAACTGATGTTGACAACTTGTGTTTTTCAGTAGAGGCTGTAGAAGAATAAATTGCTCTAGTTTTCTCTCCTATCTGGGCATATCTGCTCTAGTTTCTTCTTTTTCTTACTTTTTGAGAAAAACAAAAGTGTTATAGACATGATGTGGTCTACAAAGCACCATTATAATAAAAACCTGTATTTTATTTATACTGTTTAAGACAAATATGTCTTTAATGTGGAACACTGATGTGCAAGGACTTGACCTAAGGAATTCTGCCTTAAAATAATTAGTTTATGTTTCATAATTATGAGCTTTGCTCTCATAAATATTGGCTCTTGATAATGTGAGTATCAATAGAAGAAGCATATATATGAAATGTGAAAATGTGTTTACGAGCTTGATTGCTGGCAGATGATATAGAACCACAAATCATATGAACTAGTAGGGGATAACTACAAACTGGAAACTTCAATAATAACTAGTCTCATTCAGAGTTTTTAGGACGTAAAGACCCCATTGTTTATTTACATTGTAAAGTATAAGGTATTCATGCTATTGCGGTTAGAGTAGGTATTACTTGCTTGTTGACATTAACAGTCTGCGTGGTCACTTCAAGAACAGGGCAACTTCCTACTTCTTTGCAAGCTTTGACTCATTCGTTAAGTCAGTAATATTGTTACCATTCAGGTTATAGTCATGGGACATAGACAGTGACCAAGAGCCTGGCTTTCTCTTTAAGATCTTAGACTCTTGATCTAGGGAACCTGGAAGAAATTATTTTGATTTATGAACAATGGGCGTTTATTTATCATGAACTAACATAACTCTCAGAGATGAAAATAGCAGAATTTATAAATGTTTGTGGAATGTTTAGAATAAATGAATAAAGCTCATAATTTAGATGAGGAGGCAGGCAAAAGGAACCAACACACTCCATGTGATTTTAGTAGTAAATTCAATACTATTAATTTGACAGACTGATTGCTTTTAATGAATCAGTTGGCTTTTATTTGGACAATGTCAAAGAATTGAACAAAATATTCCATCCTATCTCACTGTCTTTTAGCTAGCTTGCATTTATGATAAAAGAGCTATATCCAATTTTATATTCACTATAAATTAATTAAACTTGGTTTTTGAACTATATAAAACACACAGTAACAGGACTGACACTCTAAATATTTTCTAGTTCTGAAGATTTGTTTTGCCAGGATTCCTCCTTGTGTACATGGAAAGTCTTAGGGAATGGGTTTCTTTCATTATATCCTCAGAAAGGACATTAAGTGTTACTTTTGGTAAGAAAGCTTTTGATGTGGTTGGACAACCCTTCTGAGGCAACTTCAGCAAAATTCCATGATGTCAGCCCGCTAAGTAGTTTCTGTGGACATGAATTCACGACCACTCCCTTCACCATTCTCTGAGTACAGAGTGTTCACAGTATGTTTATAAACTACAGTACTAGACACTAGCTGGTCCTATCCAAATTTCTTTTCTTCCAGAACATTCTCCTTGTTTGCCTTCTAACCTTGTTTTGCCCACAGTTAAGCAGTATACCTGCATGCAGTTCTAAGCAATAGGAAGCATATAACGTAACACGCACTTTTATTAGCCACCTTACTGTTATGTGGGGTGGGGCCAGTGCCCTCCAGCGCCCGTGCGCAGTTACAGCAGAGCACCTGCTTCTAACGGAGTCAGAGGCCAGGCTGGTGCCGCCTGGGGGTGAACCACACGTCAAGGAGCACGGCTTACAGCCGCAGGTTGCGGTGTGGGCTCAGAGTCTGAGGGTGTTCTAGGTACACTGCAGCTATATATGCAGTGATGGGGAAGTTACTTGGTCTACTTAGGCCTCAGTTTCCTCATCTGTAACATGAAGCGGATGCTACTAATCGCTTGTGGGTCATTTGTGAGTTAAATAAGATACCACATGGTTAAGTGAGATGACACTGTGCTGTTCTGGAGCAGTTCTGAGAACAGCAATGGCAGTCTCTGCTTTGTTATTTCTCGATGGGTCTTTTCCAGTTCTTTCGTCACATCCTTAAATCTGTTGAATTCCTGTTTTGGGACATTTTGATTAAGTAATCCTAAAACATGGTAAGACTCTCACAGAGTATAATTGGCAATCTTTGTTTGTATCGATGTTTATAGCAAACAAAAACTGTAAGCAAGATCGTGATTCCTTGCCTTCTCTCTCCACTTTGATTTGTGTGAGAAGCAATTTGCACAGCAGATTTGTAAGACGCAACTCCAGACCACCCAAGTCTCTCTGGAGTCTCATAACCCTTCGGGTCCTTTACATGCAAAACATTCTCATAAAGGAGATTAAATGAAGTGCTCTCCAGATTTGTCAAGTCTTAATGAGAAAAAGCGCTTTAAAATAAATTTTAATAAAGCATCTTGAGTAACAACTTAATCAGTTGAAGTTTACACCATTTTTCTTAATAGCATTCAGATGAGAAAGATCAATGATTATTTTATTCTGCTTAGCCTATAAAATTGATAATGGATGACATATAATATTATAGCACATAAAATCTACAGTTAACTGTAGGCAGTTGTTAACCTGTTTTTTTTTTTTTAAAAAAAAACTACATTTAAAATGAAAAGTGATGTACTTTAAGAAATTATTTTGTCCAACCAGTCAGGGATAAAAAAGAAGCACTTTTTACGACCACAGTTAATTTGGTGGGTAAAAGAAACAGACCTACAGATAATGAAAATGCAACAGAAGCATTGTTTTAGGAATTCAGCTGTGTTAATGGGTATTATGTAATTGGCTGTATCACCTGATAGTCTTCAGAGCTTAAAATACTCTTGAAAAGCAAGCATTTGTTGCATCTGTCTTGTTAGTTGCTCAGTCGTGTGCTGTTCTTTGGGACCGCGTGGACCCTAACAGCCTGCCGGGCTCCTCTGTCCGTGAGATTCTCCAGGCAAGAGCATTGGAGTGGGTTGCGATGCCCTCCTCCAGGGCATCTTCCTGCCCCAGGGATCGAGCCCGGGTCTCCTGCAGTACAGGTAGCTGAGCCACCGGGGAAGTCCCCCAAATTGCTCTTGAAAAGTAAGCATCCACTGCATCTGTGGTGGTAAGGAAACTGAAAGAAGGAGGGAAATAAGTAAGAAATGAAGCAAGAAAGGAAGAGAAAAAGGGGAGGGAAGGAAGGAAAACTGGAGTGATTCATCACTACCATTTGGCGTCTTCTGCCAAAGATGTGGATGCCTTGAAATGATTTCCAGTAAGATCATAAGAAGACTTTCATGCTGAAAATTTGTGTAGTTTTTATTACATGCTATTTGGACAATCTGTTTAAAAGATTAGTACTTAGAAAATGACTGTAATTTGCTTAAGAGCCATATCAGAATTTTGATAATGAGAATTATTTCTGGACATTTGGAGTGTCTGTATAATATTGAGATATTTAGATCTGGCTATACCTGCTGTTTTTCTTGACTATTCTGTTTTGCTTAAAAATAAGAAACTACATATGTCACTGAGAAATTGATTACCGACTGAAAAGATCTCAGTAACCTAGGATGAATGACAGATCACAGAATCACTTTGGACTGGCTGCCACCCTGCCCGGCGCTGACTTCAGCAGGCAGAGGAGTCAGGCAGAGTGGCCTGTGCAGTGCCGTCCTTATACACAGAAACCCAGAACTTTCCCTTGCTTCATATGTGTGACCCCTGAGCTGAGGCTGTTGGCTCCAAATGCCAGCTGAAGACATTCCCAGATGAAATATGGAGATAGAGAAAAATCACTGCAGATGGTGACTGCAGCCATGAAATTAAAAGATGCTTACTCCTTGGAAGAAAAGTTATGACCAACCTAGATAGCATATTCAAAAGCAGAAACATTACTTTGCCAACAAAGTTCCGTCTAGTCAGGCTATGGTTTTTCCAGTGGTTACGTATGGATGCGAGAGTTGGACTGTGAAGAAAGCTGAACACCAAAGAATTGATGCTTTTGAACTGTGGTGTTGGCGAAGACTCTTGAGAGTCCCTTGGACTGCAAGGAGATCCAACCAGTCCATTCTGAAGGAGATCAGCCCTGGATGTTCCTTGGAAGGAATGATGCTAAAGCTGAAACTCCAGTACTTTGGCCACCTCATGCAAAGAGTTGACTCATTGGGAAAGACCCTGATGCTGGGAGGGATTGGGGGCAGGAGGAGAAGGGGACGACCAAGGATGAGATGGCTGGATGGGATCATGGACTAGATGGTTGTGAGTCTGAGTTAACTTCAGGAGATGGTATGGACAGGGAGGCCTGGCTTGCTGTGATTCATGGGGTCGCAGCGGACACGACTGAGCGGTTGAACTGAACTGACTGAAGTAGGCCTCTGATGGTTGAAAAGTGAAGAAGTTAATTTCATTTTTTGTCACTGCTTCTGAAGTGGCTGGAGGTTATAGACTTGTCAGAGAGATCAGATTTTCTCTAGACTTGACATGTTACCCACATCCTCTGTTTGACAAGTTCCCTATAGCCTTGGTGGACACACGGTAGACACCCACTTAGTATGGGCTGAATGGATCAGTCTTGGTGCTTCTGGCTGTTACGTCCTTTTGAAAATTTGCAGCTTACCTCTGAAAATGAAGATCTGGCTCAAACTGAAGCACTGCCATTTAGCAGGTGTAGCCTTCATTCCGTTTATTTCAGCTCCCTTAGCAGCTGATTCTTTATGTATAAAATAAGGAGAAAAGAGCCTAAAATAGTAATAAGCAAAATTCCCAGTCTAAAAGGGTTTATGCTGTTGTGCTGAGCACAGTCCCAGGTAAGTAGGTGCTCAGTGAATGGCATTTTCCTTCCTCAAAACCAGATCCACGGTTGCCTTTGATTCCATGGGTTGTTTTCATGTCCCACAAGCATACAGCCTTCTTCCTCAATTTTCGAAAGGAAAAAGCCATTTAAAAATCTTCCCTGAACTTTTCCTTCTTAAAAAATGTAGTTTGGCCCTGTGGCCACAGGCAGCTGCTCCCCTCAGACCTTTTCCCAGCCCCTGTACCTGGGCCCTCTGAGTTTACGGAGAGGCTCATCTCAGCCCAATTCTTGCCATCAACTGCCCTTTGAGATAGAAGACAAATTTGAGATTCAAATATATCGAACTATAAACTAATAAAGTGCGAAAACTAACAAACCTTGCTGGTGAAAGAGATCCTCGCTACATGTTCTTTTTTATGAAAGTGTAATTGACCTAATGCTGCCTGAGTTTCAGGTGTACAGCAAAACGATTCAGTTTTATGTATATCCTTTTTTAGACACTTTTCCATTATAAGTTATTATAAGCTATTGAGTTCAGTTCCCTGTGCTATTATAGAGTAGGTCTTTGCTAATTATCTATTTCACATGCAGTAGCCTGTGTATGTTAATCCCAAACTCCTAATTCATCCCTCCGCCTCTCTTCCCCTTTAGTAATAACCATAAATCTGTTTTCTATGTGTGAGGGTCTATTTCAGATAAATCCATTTGTATCTTTTTTAAGGTTCATTAATGTGCAGTTTCTGTCTGTACCTCGTAATGAGTGTGGACTTGAGAAAGCTGACCGTGCCCTGGGGCCCAGCTGCTGTGACTTCAAGTCGAGCAGGGAACCCCAGGCCATGGAAATGAAGTCACTTTAGCTTTGTCGAGTCCCCTTTCTTCTGTCTTTTCTTCCCCTGCACAGAGAATGCTGGTGCTGGGGAGGGTGGCTCCCTGCCTCAGCAGTAGATGGGGACCACAGACAGCTTCAGCTTTTCCAGGAACTCGAGTATTGCACCCCCTTCTGTAATTGACTAGCTGACTGGCTAATTAACCAGAGCTGTATTTCTCAGATTCCCAGTCCAGCTCGAAATCCCTCAACACAGCCTGCCAGTGGGTTTGGAGGTTCATCACTCATTTCTGAGTTCTGCTGTCATCCTCAAAATAGAGGCTGTACAGCAGCAGAACAAGCTCCCTGAGACTGACCTTTTATCTTCTCTCCTTCTGTCAGTTCCAAGTGCCGCTGAGATCCTGCCTGAGTGGGAGGTTAGAGATGGAGGGTGGGGAGGTTGCTTATTCTGGAGTCCACCACCCCTTCCTTCCTGCGTCTCTTCGTTCATGCCCAAGCCCCAGCTGCTGGTGTGACCTCACCAGCCTGTACCATCTCCCTCCCAACAACTGTTTATTTTATCAGTGACGGCCTTGGCTGCAATTGGATTTGGACAACTGTTAACTGATGAGTGTGGCTTTGACGGCACAGCTGTTGGCAGTTCTGTTACTGCCCCATGGAGGCAAGAACCTGAGAACTCGGTTTGGAATTCTCAGATCGTTCTCAGGCAGCACTGCCCGAGGGCCGCTGAGCTTCCCAACTTAGAGGAAGCCCGCGCTCCACTGTCATCTCGTTTCAGAGGTCATTTTGTCCTTTTTATATCCCGAGGCTTTGGTTATGCTCAGATAGGTACACACTTTTATTTTGTGTTATTTTGTGTGTTTATGAGAAAATGTGTGCCAGAAGTAGTCATCAGAGAGACTATTTTCAAGTGTCGTCCATCAACTAGACCCCAGCTGGGCATTTCATTTCGGGGAGGATCAAGACAGGATTTTATCTTAAAAATGAGGTGCTGTGCTCACTTTCACACAACAGGGAATTCTGTCCCATCTCAGGGAAGTGGCGTTTATCTTTTGTAGTGCATAAGGCTATGTGTGCAGTAAACTTTCCTTTAAAAAACAAGCCCTGAGCTTCGTGTCTGCAGGCATCCTGCACTGCCGCTCACTGTTGTTTCGTCACACTTCTCAGACGCTGTGGGGGCTTGCGTTTGTCCTTTTTACGAATCGGAGGTCTGTGGCAGCCCCAAGCTGAGCAGATCGGGCACCAACTTTCAAAACTATTGCTCACTTTGCATGTCCATGTCAGACTTAGTCATTCTCACAGGTTTTCAAATCGTCCACTGGTAGAAAAGATTACGACTTCACTGAAGACTCGGATGATGGCTAGCACTTGTTTTTTGCAATAATGTATTTTTGATTTAAGTATGTACTTTACTCTTCCAGGTAAAAGACCACCACGCATTTCATGGGCTGCAGTATAGAGAACATGTCCCGTTGAACTTTGTGTCCGTTTTGGCTCCAAGTGGGTGGCCAGGATCCATTTGCGACTGCTGAGAATTTGAAATGTGGTTATATGTAACTGAGGGCCTGAACATTTCACTGTATTTAATTTTAATTTATTTCTACTTCAAGAGCCCCACGTGGCTAATGGCTACCGCATTGGACAGCACAGTTCTAAACCATGGGGTCTCTGCAGATTGCTTGGATTCCAGCCATTTCTACACACTGTGAAGGATCTTAAACTCAGTCCTTTCCCCACGATGCACTAGATCCTTGGAAGATCTCGCCTTCAGGAAGCGTGCTGAAGGGGCCCCGCATCCTGTGTTGGTGTCGTGGCCCCGGCGTGTGAGAAGCCTTGCACACACGGCGCTCACTGAGCGCTCTGGTTCTCTGTGAGGCTGCCTCGCTCGCTTGTCCGCCCTCACCCGTGTAGACGCGGGCTCTGCTCCTGCCCCACAGCGAGCTCTGGGTGCAAGGCTCGGGGCTCCCGCTGTGTCACTGGATTTTCCTGGTGGTGGGGTGAGGGGTGACGCTCCTCTCCTGTTCTCTCCTTTACCCAAAACCCCGCGGTTGTCCGGCCACCTTGCCACTCAGCCTGAGTTTTATTATTTAGAGACCGACACTAAGTTTCTGTCTCCTCCTCCTCTGCCGCCCGCCTCAGCCCAGAGAAGAGTCTTACTTTTTGAAGTGAGAGAAAGGCGATAACTGGAGCGTGCATGTGTCTCCATCTATCTTTGGATGGTGGCTCCTTTGAACACTGTGGCCTTGAGAGTGTGTGCTTTTAAACTCAAGGGCACAGCTCTGAGAATTCAAAAACAGTCACTTTTCAAAAATCAGTTGCCTTTTCATGGCTTAATCTTTTTTTGCCATGTTAAAATATACATAATATAAAACTTCCCATGTTAACTGTTCCAAGTGTATTAAGGGCATTAAGTATATTCACACTGTACAGTCCTACCACCGAACACCCCCCAAATTCAATAGCAACTCCTCTCTCTCTCTCTCTCTCTCTCTCTCTCTCTTTCCTGGTGCGTGTGTACACAGTCCACAGCAACCTGTCTCTATGACTTTAAGTACTTGGTACGTCTTGTAAAAGGAATCACAGAGTGTTGGCCTATTGTTTTGCTCCACTTCGGATGTCTTCAGGGCTCATCTGTGTAGTAAGCATGTGTCAGATTTCCTTCTTTTTAGAGGTGGAATGAAGTCCCATTGTACGTAGATACCACCTGCTGTTCGTCCATTCATGATCTTGATGGATGTGTGTCTTATTTCTGCCTTTGGCTCTTCTAGCGGCAGAAAGTGAAGAGGAACTAAAGAGCCTCTTGACGAGCGTGAAAGAGGAGAGTGAAAAAGCTGACTTGAAACTCAACATTAAAAGTACTAAGATCGTGACATCCAGTACTGTCACTTCACGGCAAATGGATAAGGAGAAGGTGGATGCAGTGAAGGACTTTATTTTCTTGGGCTCCAAAATTACCATGGATGGTGACTGCAAGCCATGAAATTAAAAGATGCTTGCTCCTTGGAAGGAAAGCTATTACCAACCTAAACAGTGCATTAAAATGTAGAGACATCACTCTGCGGACAAAAGTCCATCTAGTCAAAGCTATGATTTTTCCAGTAGTCATGTATGGATGTGAGAGTTGGACTATAAAGAAAGCTAAGCACCACAAGATTTGATGCTTTCAAACTGTGGTGTTGGAGAAGACTCTTGAGAATCCCTTGGCCTGCGGGGAGATCCAATCAATCCATTCTAAAGGAAATCAGTCCTGAATGTTCATTGGAAGGACTGATGATGAAGCACCAATACTTTGGCCACCTGATGTGAAGAGCTAACACATTGGAAAAGACCCTGATGCTGGGAACGATCGAAGGCACAAAGAGAAGGGGGCGACAGAGAATGAGATGGTTAGACTGCATCACCGACTCAGCAGACCTGAATTCCAGCAAACTCCAGGAGATAGAGGCGCACAGAGGAGCCTGGCATGCTGCAGCCCGTGGTGTCAGAGTCAGACATGACATTGCAACTGAAGAGCAACACTGCCACTAATGCTGCTGTGACCACAGGTGTGCGAACATCTGTTCAAGCCCCTGCTCTCAGATCTTTTGCGCATATACCCAGGAGTTCCTACTTTCTCTTAGCTGACAAATGCTGCTGATTAAGTTGGGGTTAGAGCGAAAATATCTCAAAGTTCATCTTGACTTATAAGGAGACTTTAAGGAGATCCTATAAGGAGGATGATTTGTTCTGCATAGTAAAGTGAAGAAAAGTTTATGTTTTCTGTTTGTAGAAAGTGGGAGATATGTGGAGATAGAGAGAAGTGAGAGATGTGATGATGGGTCAGAAAGCAAGAGGGGACCCAGTGCTTGGCAGGAGGCCTAGCGGCAGAGGGACAGTACCCGTACAATTCCTAGTGATGGGGCTCGTAAATAGTAGCAATAATAACAGAATTATATAAGAAATTACATAGTTTA
>SJYF01000263.1:1192010-1237218 GCA_006410515.1 Procapra przewalskii | reverse complement strand
CTAGAATATATGGTGGGATCATCTATAATGTCAAACACTGGGTTAAAAGCCAAGCGTCTACCCTAAGGAAATATTTAAGTTATCATAGACCAGTAAAATGGAATTTTATATTGCCATAAAAATAATGGCTTTAAAGAATACTTAGTAACATAGGGAAAGACTAATTTTTAATTTGTAAAGTATAATATAAAATTGCTTTTTTTCAGCATTTCCCTAATTTTATGAAAAAATCAATTAGCACATCTATTTATTTAATATATTTATTGATTCATTCATTACTGATTGGGTACCTACTATGTATCATATTTTGTTATTGGTCTTGAGGTCATACTACTTGCATTTTAGTGAAGAGAGAGAAATAATAAGTAAACAAGTAATATACAAAGTATGGAAGAAGGTGCTAAGTGATCTGGAAAAAAAAAAATATAGCAGAAATGTAGAGACTCCAGGAGTGGTAGGCTCTGTGTTGTCGAAGGACTTAGCTATGAAAATGACATATATGATGATTATATGAATTACTCTTGAATAATTAGAAAAGTTGTGATTGATTCTAAGTTTTGAAATTTTAATAAATCACACAGTGGTAGTCAAACCAAGTGGAAACATGAGGTCTACTCTTTTTGAGGCTGGGGTTTGTGTATATCTGTGTGTGTGTGTGTGTGTGTGTCTTTATTTATTAAATTTAGGAACCTGTCTCTTGTGATGTCTGTCAGAACTGCCATGTCCCTGTCGTTTCATAACCGTGAGTACAGGCGGGTGCTCTGCCTGTTGAGGGCGTGTCTCTAGGTTACAGTTCGCTCTGTGATTGCCACTGGGTCTTGTCAAGTATAAGCTTCTGTTTCACTATGCATTCTTCCAGAAAGCTGAGGATTATGATAAGTAGATGAAGATTTCAATGCAGGATGATTAAAGTACCTTTCTAGACACAAAGCACCTCTTACTGAATTGGACTGAGTTAAGAATAGGTCACGACCTGAGATGTTATGTCACTTGCAAGGTAAGAAGCCCACCACAGCTTCACAGATGCTGATGGGAGACCTCTAGCCCAGAGACGCATGACTGTGACTGACAGGCCATCATGTGCCAGGAGCCCCACATTCCCTGGGGTTCCCTCTGCCCACCGAGACCACTGGTGAAGGCACGGAGGTTCAGCAGATGCCACATGCGGTGGGTCTGTGTCACTGCTGAGGAACCCCGAGCTCAGCAAAATCACAGTCTTCTAAAGGAGACTCCCAGCAAACCTTCCTAATGTTTGTCCCGGAGACAGGCGCCGTGTCTGTTGTAGTGCCAGGAAAAGAATATCCTCTGCCCAGAGGAAGACACTAATTTCCCAGGCTGCTTGCTTTATAGACATTCATGAGAAGATAGTCCAGAAAGCTGCCAAACCCCTTTGCTCAGAAGTGTGGAAACACAAAAAAACTCGTGGAGAATTTTCTCCTAAGCAAATATTGCATGTTTAGTTTTTGTGAGTTCTTTGTATTTGCTTTAAATTTTGTCTGCTTGCTTGAGTTCATTCCTATTTGTTAGTAAGCTTAAGAAAAATGCAGATGAATATTTCTCTGCCAGCGTGTATACAGGAGAAACTAATGGTCAGCATTAGTTTGTCTGTGCTGCTGGGTTTCTTTTAATCTCTTCTGATGATTGGTATGGACTTTTGTGAATGCTGTGTTTGCTAACAGATAAGGGTAGGAAAGTACAGAACAAAGGCATTTGGACTAAATATCAGTTTCCATTTAGATCCAGAGTCAGTAGGAGAGATTTTGGATGTGTGGAAATAATCAGGAGGTCCTAAAAAGTTTATTTCCTCTTTCAAGAAAAAAACTATTTCCTCTGAGGCCCACTGCTGAAATCATCCAAAATCTTGGATCTAGGTGTTGTGGGGAGAGATACTGGGAAGGAAAAGCAGGAGATTGGAAAGGGAAAACTGGACTTCTTACAAGGAGCACATTACCTAAACTCCACACTGAAAATTATTTGGCAAATATGGACTGCGGGGGTGCGCTCAGAGCTGGGCACCAAAGGTCCCTGTTTGAAGACTGTGGACTCCGGAGCAAGACTGCTTGAGCTAGAATCCCATCCCAGCTGTGCTCGTAGTTTGGGACAAGTCACTTCAGTCCAGTGTGCCTCAACTTCCCCATTTATTAATACATAAAAGGCATATGCATATGCCCGTAGGACTACTATGATGATTACAATAGCTAATATATATCAGCCACTTTCACCACCGACAGGCACGTGGTGGGCGCTTGATATATCTGAACTGTTTTGGTGTCGTGGAATTGTTTATGTGCTTTTTTTTCTTAGATAATAATGACTGAATCCGTTTAGCCTAGCTTGCTCATCATGATATTTTCAGGCAACCACAATGCCTCATACAAAGTAGGTGCTTGATCATATATTTATTGAACAGATGAATAAGAGAAATTTCCAAGTTAAAATCCTGAAACAATCTATAGGGACACACAGACAGGCCGTGGCATTGGTCTATATGCACGTGTGTGTCCGTCTGTAGGGACACACAGAAAGACTGTGGCATTGTTCTCTTTTGTGTGTGCCCATCTGGCTAAATTCATTTTCTTGACTCTCATTTTAAACTGCATGTCTTCTGTGTGACAAGTCTTTCTTTCTGTAAAGTAAAATCTAAAAGAAAAAGCTTTGCAATCCAAAAAAAATGGGTGAGCCTGAAACCATGCTGAAGGAAAATCAGGTTCAAGAACATTGGTTAATTTACATATAATTTGATTAGCTAGATAGTTGTGTGCTTTTAACAAACCATCACAACCACATACGTGCAATTTACTAAAATATTATGTAACTGGAAATACTAGAAGGATGTTACTTAGCCTCTATGTCCTTATGAGTAAGTATATTTCTTATTCGCCTTTTTATTGACTGGAAAATGATGATTAAATTTTGGTAAGTACCTCTCAAATTTAATACTAAAAATATATTACATGTTTTAAAATATAACAGAGATGTGTAGTATACAGTGCTATTTAGAACTTGAAGATCAGGAATTTGCTTCAGGGCTAATTTTATGGGAGTTTTTTGCTATGAATAAAGAAAAAACATCTTTTCCTTTTATTTGCTTTATTTAGCCACCAGTACCCCTGGTTTAAACATTAATAAAGTATATAAGATCATAGATTCTTTAGGTTATTCAACGTCATGAATAATGCAATGTATACATTAACAAGAAGTTAGAGATGGGAGAAATGTGCAGTTTTATGAAATGTTAATACTTCATAGTAAATATTTTGTTTACTAGAATCATTATAAGAACACAATTTTAAAACTTCCAGCTTTCAGAATGTTAATGAATTTATTGTTTTGTTTTTTTAATATAAATTTATTTATTTTAATTGGAGGCTAATTACTTTACAATATTGTATTGGTTTTGCCATACATCAACATGAATCCGCCACAGGTATATACATGTTCCCCATCCTGAACCCCTCTCCCTCCTCCCTCCACATCCCATCCTTCTGGGTCATCCCAGTGCACCAGCCCCGAGCATCCTGTGTCCTGCATCGAGCCTGATCTGGCGATTCCTTAATTACATGAACAACTTAAGAAGTTTTGTAGGCTTCCTTAGTGAAGCCATGGCATCCAGAACTAATAATCAGTGCAGCTTGAATGTAGTGATCTGGCTCAGTAACTGAAAGCAACTAAATATATTAAATGCTTTTTTCTGCCCCACCTCTTCACTTTTTATTGTTTTTCTACATTTGCAAATTTACTCCAGTTTAAAGGTTAGTCATTCTGACACCCATGTTCATGCGACTTTATGTAATTCAGTGCTATATATATATAGCCAGCTCTTGTTCAAAGTAACTGAATAATCATGAAATAGAATAAAGATGAAATAATAGAATAAAATAAAAACTGCTACCATTCTAATGATTTCACTTTAATTTCACTCCTGTATGATATGGGGCCAAAATGAATGAATTTCTTTTTTTCCCTCTGCCTTTAAAATCCAGCTTGTGATAGCTAGATAACTGATCATTTTCTATCAAGTCTTACAAATATGCGAAATTTTAGATTTCTTTCTTCAGTGTGTTTCAATTCAACTAATGGTTAAAAATCCATTTTAATAACATCATAGTTTTATTCAAAATAAATATATAGTCTATGGAATTCTCCAGGCCAGAGTACTGGACTGAGCAGCTGTTCCTCTCTCCAGGGGCTCTTCCCAACCCAGGGATTGAACCCAGGTCTCATGCATTGCAGGCAGATTCTTTACCAGTTGAGCCACCAGGAAACTCTAATAGTATCATAGATTCATTCAAAATAAATATACTGGAGAAAACATATATGAATAATCCTCCCATAAATTAATTCACCAAATAAATAAGTAAAGGAGGTATAATGCAAATATCCCAGTTATTCAGATTATGTTTGTGACTAAGACATATAAAAAGACAATTTCTTAGGACCTCAAATTGCTTGATGACTATGTGACTTGATTCCAATTTTCACACCAAATGATGGTTTCTATTTTGTTTCCCTTCAATTTTGTCACATCCAGTCCAACAGAGGGTGATGTATGCTCCACTACAAATCAGGCGGAGGCGGCAGTCCGTGTCGACTGCATCTGAAAATAGATGTTACGTCTCCTTTATCTGGTTTCCTTCATTAGAGTACACTCTGTGGTCCAGTTCATATCATGCATCACTATTCAATCTCCCAGAGCAAAATGCTATTACATTGCCTTTTTCCCCCCTTCCCTACATTCTTTTGCAAATTAACTTACTGGATTTCATGCAGAATTGTTTTGAATTGACAAAAATCAGCATGAGAAGTAAGTAAAATTTTCATGTATTTCCCAAGGGTTTAAACTAATAGTATCAACTCAGTAAATGAATGCATTAAGAAAGCCAGTCTCAAATTGGTTCCTTTTAATTAAAATTTACCCGCTTTCATGACCTCACCAGTGTGTCCTGCCTCCTTGCCAGGACTGGTTTTCTGCAGGATACTTAGGAAACTCTGATATGATACTTTTGAAATTCAACTTTTGAAAATGAAGGTTGTGGATTTGGAAAAAATCTTGATTTTGAATGCTGGTTGTACCATTTACTAACTGAATAATTATAGGAAATTTTCTTAAATCTTATAATAGTCACTGTCCTCAGTGGCCAAATGCTCACGATTTGGAGGGCTCCATAAAGCCCTACTTTATGGAATACATAGGAGGGTTCATTGAAGAAAAAATATATGGGGGGCCTTTTCTCCAAGGGCCCTCCCAGAGAAAACACCATAAATATGACGAATATTTGATCACATCCTGGCAGCAAATATTGGGATGGGTTTCCTCGCCCTTGTTTTTCAGAGATGGGTGAAATGCTTCAAAACACAAGCCATCAAAGCAGTTCTAGAGTGAGTCAAGACAGTGTGTTCCCATCTTGTGTCTTTCTATGTGGCCCATGAACAGACTTCCAAAAGTTAGATGAGTTTCTGTTCTGTATGGCATTGTTGATTCTGGAAACTAATTGCCTGTAGAGCTTAAAATAGTCACCAACCTGGGAATCTAGAGCAGGTTGATGTTTTAAGAAAAGAACTTTCTTAGCTGGTAACAGCAAAAGAGGCCTGGAGAAAAACAAGTGGAAATCAGAAGTCAATTTTCATAGGGTGCTGTGTGGGGCGGGACCACCAGCTGAACACGCATCTTGGTGAGACCCTCAACTCCCACCCTGACATGCAGCAGCTGTTACCTATAAATACAGCGTCCATTGGGGAATTTTCTTTAAAAAATAGTGTCCTGCTCTTAATAAATATAATAAATATTTCTCAGGCTTAATACAAGTGGCCAGCCACATGCAGTCATGAAACCATGGAGTTGGACGGTCGTGTGGGCGTGGGGTGTGCCGCAGAGCCTCTGGCGGTTGCCAAGGGTTGGGAAAGGTGAGCGCTTGCTGTTTATCGCTGTTTGATAGTGATGTCGTGGTTGTGTGTTCGGACTCCACGGTGTCTCCTCACTCTTACTCAGTGAGTATGCTCTCACCAGATGAGGGTCCGGGCAGGCGATCTCTGTCCTGAGGATCCCACGGAACCCCACCCCGGCAGCGCCTCCCCGGGGCTCGGGACAGAACTAGCTGCTGACCGACGCTGCCGCCTTTCTCAAAAGACAGAGGCTTGGAGAAGCTAAGCAACTTCATCTGCTTTCATCCACTTCCTTCTTTGATCTAGGCTGTTTCCAGAAGCCACGCCAAACCCTTTCTTTCCTAGAGAACCTAGACTTCAGGAAATGCCTACAAACACCTTGACCACAATGCCCAGCCCGTCGGTGGCAGATCTGGGAATCCAGCCTCCGTTTTTCTCGCTGCCAGTCCACGCGTGCCCTTTCCTTGAACTCCACAGCGTCCTTAGCTCATGTCATTGCGCAGCAGCAGAGCTGTGGCGGTGAGCGATTAAACTGGGTCCATCTGCCGAGGAAATGCCACTGGGCGCCCTGGCATCAGAGCAAGGGGTGTGGGGGAGCCTCCGCTCAGCTCTGGGTCCTCGGGACGCACCGCCTCCCTGCACGCGTCCAGTTGTCAAGAAGGACCAACCTGTCCTGCGGCCCACAGCTCACCCACAGCCTCAGGCTGATCCGTGAGAGGCTCCGAGGTGGCGGGGGAGCCGAGAGCTCTTAAAGTGCATGCCTGAATTTTGTCTTGCAAATCACAGAGAAAAGGATTATTCATAGTCTCCCCCCTCCCCCCTTGTAGAATAGATTTGCAGAGAAAACGCTTGGCATGTTCGGTCCGCTCTGCTTGCTGTCTGCACAACGTGTGAAGTAAGCTCTTTAAAGCAGATGATGTGCAGAACCTCCCCGTACAGGCGCTTGGTTCAAAAGCATTAGATGACTACCAGACCTCTTTTTGCATAGCTGGCTGGAGCAGGGTTACATTAATAGAGCTTTCCTTTTGGCTTCAAAGCTGTAGACACTTCAGGGGCCGTGCTTGCTCCAGAGACACGCGTTTTGATGCGTTGTTTCTGCCTCGGACTGCTGTGCATTGCCTGAGGCAGCTGTTTTTAACCACCTCCCCCGTTTTTTTTTTTAGTTTTTACTTCTTTACTCCGTTGTTTGTGATTTGCACAGCTAAGAAACCCTGATGAACAAAGAAGGTGTGGAGAATTTTGGTAACTGGGCGGGATAGTGAAAAAGAAAAAAAATTGATCTGTCACCTGATTCTCACAGTATTTCTTTGTCTTGTAAACCCTCAGCTTCCCTCATAAAATATGACATGCTGATTAAAAGTCACTTTTCAAAAGGTTCAGGACCCAGCATAAATTGGAAGGTTGGGGAACTTTGGGGTACAGAGATGGACTTAGCTTCCTCACTGGCTGTCCCATAGCACGGGGGTTCCTAGACTTGACCTTCACAAGCTAGTAATAAATCACACACACACCTGCATCTTTCTGAGCTAACCTGAAGTGGCCAGGATTTAATTTCACTAAGAAAGGACATGAGAATGAACAAGCCAGCAATGCTATCAGTTCAGTTCAGTTCAGTCGCTTAGGTGAGTCTGACCCTTTGTGACCCCATGGACTGCAGCACGCCAGTCCTCCCTGGCCATCACCAGCTCCCAGAGTTTATTCAAATTCATGTCCACTGAGTTGGTGATGCCATCCAACCATCTCATCCTCTGGCGTCCTTCAATCTTGCCCCAGCATCAGGGTCTTTTCAAATGAGTCAATTCTTCACATCAGGTGGCCAAAGTATGGAGTTTCAGCTTCAGCATCAGTCCTTCCAATGAATATTCAGGACTGATTGCCTTTAGGATGGACTTGTGGGATCTCCTTGCAGTCCCAGGGACTCTCAAGAGTCTTCTGCAACATCACTGTTCAAAAGCATCAGTTCTTCGGCAGTCAGCTTTCTTTATAGTTCAGCTCTCATATCCATACATGACTACTGGAAAAACCATAGCTTTGACTAGACAGTCTTTTGTTGGAATATGCTGTCGAGGTTGGTCATAACTTTTCTTCCAAGGAGCAAGCAATACTATCAATGTCATTTAATTTTAAAACATATATTTCAAAGCCCAAAGACATAACCACAGAGGAAAAAACTAATCCTATAATTGTAGTTATTTAGTTTTATGGGGAACTAAAAAAAGACTTTCCTAATATTTTATTTTATTGTAAAACACTGAAAAACTCATCCTTGATGGGTGCTAAATCCCTAGTGACATTTACTTCCCCCCACGCAAGCCCCTCAATGTCCTAATCTCCTTAACAGGCCTGTCAGAACCACATCTGTGTGCACTGAGGCCCCAGCCTTGCCCCCTGGCCCTGAGATCCATTTGGATCAGTGCCAACTGATGTTCTAAAGCGCGTGTTTGCCTCTCTTTCTCCCTCCCTCTTTCTCCCCATTCTGTCTCTGAGTAGTGCCCTGGGTTTCTCCTGTTGGCATCCGACCTGGACTCACTTTTCAGGCTCCACTTGACACTTCCCATCACGTTCAGGCCCTGGGATCCAAGGTGGGGGGTGCTTCCTACCTGCCCCGCCTTCCCAGCCGCGGCCAAGGGGCCCTGCAGTAGCCAAGGTCACCACAAGGTGGGGGTGGCGATGCAGCTCCTCAGGCTTTATCTTTCCAGATCCCCCGGGGACTGGCCCGCCAACAAGGGAGAGGAGGAAAGTCAAGGTCAGAACCAGCGTGGCCTCAGGAGATGACATTTCATCCGCTTAATTACTGAAGGCACTTAACTACGTAAGCAGACCAACACTCCTCGTCTGGGTTAAGTGTGTACATCATTTGGGGTTCCTTCTAATGCTTCGTCGCTCAGTCGTGTCTGACTCTCAGCGACCCTATGGACTGTCGCCCACCAGGCCCTTCTGGCCATGGGATTCTCCAAGCAAGAACACTGGAGTGGGTTGCCATGCCCTCCTTCAGGGGGTCTTCCCCACCCAGGGATTGTTTCCCGCATTGCGAGTAGATTCTTTACCAGCCGAGCTACCCGGAAAGCCCAAGAATACTGCAGTGGGTAGCCTTTCCCTTCTCCAGGGGACCTTCCAATGCGAGGATCGGAACCGGGGTCTCCGGCGCGGCAGGCAGGTTCTTTACCAGCCGAGCCACCCGGAAAGCCCCCGGGCTCAAGGGCAGCTCTGAGAATTAACCGGAGACGACACGCGGAGAGCACCTGTCCGGGCTATGGTGTAAGTAAGACGGAGGCTTGAAGAAATCTGAAAGGAGAGAGGGCTTGGCGACCTCAGATTGCTTCAACTATCTTGGCAATTAGAACTGCCCGTTAGAACTGCAGGTAATGATCAAAGCATCTTATTTTTATCCAGTGTGGTCACCGCTCACCACCCCCTGTGGCTGCTGGCGAAAGGAGATGTGACTGGTGAGGTCCGGGAGCTGGACTTGGGGCTTGCATGGGTTTCAGTTTAAGCAGGCGCATTCAGCCAGTCTCCGTGGCGTCGGCAGCCGAAAAAGAGAAGGCCCGGACCCTGCTTCTGCGTCTCAGCCGCTCAGTCACCGAAACGGACGGACGGACGCAAGGCAGGGCTCCCCGCTGAGCTCCTCGCGTGGCGTCTGGGGCCAGGCCGAGCCTGTCTCCCAAGGCTGTCGGTGGCGTTGCTCTCTTGCGTGGCTCAGACGGAGCGAATGTGTATGTGCTTCTGCAGCCGCCAGTGACGGAAGAGAGCCTGCTGCTGAGCACTCCTCTTTAAGAAGACTAGCTTCCGAAACGGATGCAGCGGCTGAGCTTGTCCTGAGACCCTGAAAGCTCGACCACAGTTGCTTTAGAAACTCTCTGTCTGAACGTGCCCCGTGGAATTCTCTCTCATGAAGTCCTTCCTGCTGTCCCTTTCCTCTTCTGACTGGCAAGAGAAAGGGCAAAAACATGCGAGATGCCTGCATCTGTGAGAATCTGAATTTGGGAAGACCGAGAAAATCTTTTATCCCGAATTTGGAATAATTAGCAAATGTTTTCTTTACTTCTTATTTAATAAAGTTAACTAGATTACAGCTGTATAACTTTATTTCACTGTTGGGGTCTAACATCAAAATATTTTAGATCAACTTTTCTGTAGAACTTTGACTACTGGGATCTACCATCACATTATTTTTAAATCACTTTTGTTCTGTCTTGTTACATTATACTCTTACTTTATCCATCCTTGTACTTGGATCAAAGAAAGTCTTCGAGAGACAGGCAAAAGGTACATCATAAAAATATTTGTGAGTGAGTGCTACTGCTGCTGCTGAGTCACTTCAGTCGTGTCCGGCTCTGTGCGACCCCACAGACGGCAGCCCACCAGACTCCCCTGTCCCTGGGATTCTCCAGGCAAGAACACTGGAGTGGGGTGCCATGTCCTTCTCCAATGCATGAAAGTGAAACGTGGAAGTGATGTCGCTCAGTCGTTTCCGACTCTTAGGGACCCCATGGACTGCAGCCCACCAGGCTCCTCCATCCATGGGATTTTCCAGGCAAGAGTACTGGAGTGGGGTGCCATTGTGATAAACACCTACAAACTCTAATTTTTAAGGACTCGTAATCCTTCCTTTCAAAGCCTCCAAACTTGGTGGCAGAGATCAGGTCGGTGGTACAGGTCACTCTAAGGAGAAGGAAACTTTTACCTCTGTCTTTTAATGTCTTCAAACTTGGCTTGAACTCAGAAATAGGAAGCAGTCTGGAGCCTGCAGAGTGGATTCTGGTTGAAGTAAGATGTTCTTTCCTCACTTTCCAGGATCCGGATCCCAGTTGGCTCATGATTTTCCTGGAATCCTGAGCACCAGGCCTGTAGGAGACCCGAGCTGGGGCTTCTGAGGCTGGTGGGTGGGAGCTGGGTCTTCTGAGGCTGGCGGGTGGGAGTGGGGAGAGATGCTTTCCTTCCTGAGTTCCGGGTGGGACTCCAGGTCCCTCTGGCAGTTGCTAAGCCAACGTTTCCTTAGCGGCTTGGATTTCCACCAATTTAGTTCTTGCCAATAGTCATTATGAGGCCTTGAGTATGACTAATTCCCAGATTTCTGTTATTTTAAATAAGCTAAAGCTTTTCCAATTCTGGTAACATGTCTTTCTCATCTCTTACAGGTATCTATCTGACTAAAAAGTAGAATATCATTTTTATTCCAGCACTTTTCAAAAAGGAAAAAAAAAAAGAATTACTTCCTTTAATGCCAGTTTTTCATATTGGGCTAATTTTTCAGGTCACCCAGAAAGCAGATATATGACAAGGTAATCCTTTGTACAAGGATTATAAATCCCTTATAATGTTTGTTGGCCAACCTAGAAAGTTCTGAAAACAACCCAAACTTCTATTTCCAAAGCTGAGTTGTGATGGCAATAAAAAGCAACTTTATCAACAGAGGCATCTCTTCAAATAGGACTGTTAGTTTTCATAATATAAATAATTCATTCATTGGTTGCACGTGAAGTGGGAAGGAGAAACCAAACTGAGTCCTGGACCATCTTCTTACCGTGTCTTGCTCCATCTTGACAAGAGGAAAGGTTCAGTCCATTTGTGTCCCTGAGAAAAAAATTGAATGACAAACCGCCATAAAGCTTCATAAGGCCCTTCCTTTCTTTTCTTAATGCACCCTGATGATTTTTATGTATTTCAACTTTTCTCTGCAAATCCAGTGCTAATTTTTGTCAAAGTTACACTGTCTTACTTTTGCAAGAATGAGAATGTGCAGCTCAGATCATCATGACACTCTGAATGGAGCAAAATGGCTTAAAATTGGGACCATCAGGCTGTGTGTCATCTGAAGAGTCAAAGCAGAACGGCTGTGGTTCTAGCTGTCCTCCAATCTCCTGTAGTTATTTTAAGGCTCATGTGCAAAGTCATTTTCTTCTTGAGATTTGTGATTAATGTGTAATAAAAGTGTTATGAAGGAAAAAACACTATTTTATCATCTGTGATAAAATAATAGGAACTTGTACTGATAAAAATATTCTAGGCCCCAGGTACCATGCAATATTTCGTGAACTGCATTGCTTGGTGAGGTGAGGTGAGGTGAAGTCGCTCAGTCGTGTCCGACTCTTTGCGACCCCATGGACTGTAGCCTACCAGGCTCCTCCTTCCATGGGATTCTCCAGGCAAAAATACTGGAGTGGGTTGCCATTTCCTTCTCCACTGCATTGCTTGGATCCATTGGATCCATATAACCTGGTAGCTCAGAAGGTTAAGAATCTGCCCACAGTTTGGGTTTGATCCCTGCAACCTGGGTTTGATCCCTGGGTCTGGAAGAGCCCCTGGAGGAGGGCACTCCAGGATTCCTGCCTGGAGAATTCCATGGACAGAGGAGCCTGGTGGGCTACAGTCCATGGGGTTGCAAGGAGACACAACGGTGCTGTGTGTATGTGAATCCCAGCCTCCCAATCCATCCCACCCTCTCCTTCCCCCGCTGTGCACCCAAGTCTGTTCTCCCTATTTGCATCTCTACTCCTGCTCTGCAAATAGGTTCATCAGCAGTGAGCAACTAACACGTCCACGTTTACCGTACGACAGTTATGTGTGTGCTGTGTCATCTGCATACAGATGAAGAAACTGGAGCCATTCTAAAGGAGATCAGCCCTGGGATTTCTTTGGAAGGAATGATGCTAAAGCTGAAACTCCAGTACTTTGACCACCTCATGTGAAGAGTTGACTCATTGGAAAGGACCCTGATGTTGGGAGGGGTTGGGGGCAGGAGGAGAAGGGGATGACAGAGGATGAGGTGACTGGATGGCATCACTGACTCGATGGATGTGAGTCTGAGTGAATTCCAGGAGTTGGTGATGGACAGGGAGGTCTGGCATGCTGCGATTCATGGGGTCTCAAAGAGTCAGACACAACTGAGCGACTGAACTGAACTGAACTGGAGCCCAAATCACACAGCCATGAAGACCAGAGCTCTGATGAGAAGGAACTATAAAACCCATGTCTCTGTTCTGGAACACAGGTGGTACTGCCTCTGATTATAAAACGTGGGAGTCCTAGTTAAGAGCATTATTTGGACATTACTTTGTTTCAGTGACAAGTTGGAAAAGAAAGACTAATAAACATCTTAATTTGGTGGCAAGATTTTCAAATCATAATTTCCTTTTGCCATACATTTTGCTTGGAGCATCCACATAAATCATTCTGAACGAACTGGTGAATTAGTTGGAAGACGTGAGTCTTAGTTAAAATGAGCCTTGGTCATAGAAGTATCATAGCCATCGTCAAGTCAAATGAGGATTAGGCAAACTACAACATCCATTTTACATTAAAAAGCAAAATAATAATTATGTCTAACAGGAGTCTAAACTGACTTCTTGAGCTCTGTAGGTGGATTTAATTCAGCACAGAATTGTTGACTGAATCTATTGTAAACATATATATATATGGAAAATCCCATGGACAGAGGAGCCTGGTGGGCTGCAGCCCATGGGGTCGCTACTAGTCGGACACGACTGAGCGACTTCACTTTCACTTTTCACTTTCATGCATTGGAGAAGGAAAGGGCAACCCACTCCAGTGCTCTTGCCTGGAGAATCCCAGAGACGGGGAGCCTGGTGGGCTGCCGTCTATGGGGTCGCAGAGTCGGACACGACTGAAGCGACTTAGCAGCATATATATATATATATATATATATATATATATACAATAAAACCAAAGCAACAAGAAAACAGGACTCCTCCCCACAGAACTGCATGTAGCATGTGCAGAGCATGGGCAAATTCTATTTGAAGGAGCTCCTGTCTGTAAAACACGTTGACTACAAAATGGTGCTAAGTTCATGGGCCTGTAAGAAAAAGTGACCTACTGAAGAAAAATTAGCATCGTGGGTGGAGAGGCGCTCCTCGTGCGTTAGGAATCTTTGCCGTCCGCTCAGTGCAGATCAGTGCTCTTTGCAGCAGCCAGACGCCATCGAGCCCTGCTCTTGACTGTCCAGTGCGCCGTTCTGTGGATTCCGCGTCTCCCCTGGAGAGGAGGGAGCAGCCCTGCTATCTCAGTGCCAGGGCTCTCCAGAGCGGGCTTGGTCTGAGACAGAAGAGCGCCTGTCTCTGCTTTTCCTAAACACTGTTCTTTCTTTGGGCGGGGCCCGGGGACGGGGTGAGGGTGGGATGGGTTCCCTGGCGGCTCAGCAGTAAAGAATCTGCCTGTGATTCAGGAGACGTGCATTTCATTCCTAGATCAGGAAGATCCCATCAGGGAGGGCATGGCAAACCACTGCAGGCTTCTTGCCTGGAGAATCCCATGGCCAGAGGAGTCTGGTGGGCTATAGTCCAGGGGGTCACAAAGGGTCAGACACGACTGAGCACAGGCACATTCATTAAAAAAAAATTATTGGCATTTAACTGATTTACATGTTCTGTTAGCTCCAGGCATACATCAAAGTGAATCAGTATACGTACCTACATATATACGTGTACACGCATATAAATTTCCACTCTTTCTTTGGATTCTTTTCCCAGTTGGGTCACTGCAGAGTATGGAATAGGGTTCCCTGAGCAGCACAGCCACACAGCGGGTGCTGATCAGTTACCTGCCTTGCGTGCGGCAGTGTGTAGGTGTCCACTCCAGTCTCCCCGTGTAGCTCTCGCCCCTACCCCTGGGAGCCATACGTCTTTTTTCTGCCTCTGTGACTCCTGTTCCGTAGATTAGTTCAGTTATTCCCGTTTTTGCAGATTCCACGTCTAAGTATGACGTGTGTCTGTCTGTGTCTGACTCCCTCCACTGAGGCTGATCATCTCCAGGCCCATCCGAGTTGCTGCAGGCAGCGTTATTTATTTTCTGTGGCTGACTCATGCTGTGTTGTGTATACTTACCACATCTGATCTATTCGTCTCTCAGTGGATATTTAGGTTCCTTCCACGTCCTAGCTATCGCAAAGAGCGCTGCAGTGAACACTGGGATGCATGTATGGAATTATGTTTTTTCTGGATATAGGCCCAGGAGTGGGCTTGCTGGCCCATATGACGGTTCTCATTTTAGTTTTCAGCTGCAGTGTAGGAGGGCTCCCTTTGGTCCACACCCTCTCCAATGTTTGTTGACAAACATCATTCATTTAAGGGCCATTGCCCTGTTACTGGTGAGTTGCCTTATCCATCCTGCTCCCAGTGAAGACTGGCCCCCAAACCCTCTTCAGGGTCCTTCCTGCGTTTCCCCCTTGACGATACAGAATGCAAATCTTCCCAGGTTTGCAAGAAACCGTGAAGGCTCGTTCTTCCGGGCTGACCTTAAATGCGCTGTTAGGCTTCTCCGGCGCAACTCTCGAGTGTTTTCCCCTGTGCTCTGAGCGGTTCAGCGGGTGGCCACGGCCTGTTAGAAGGTGGTCTCTCCTGTGGGGGCTGCATCCTGTGTGCCAGGGCAGCCAGTCCTGGGGGCAGAGCTGAGGGGAGAGGGAGCGGGTGCCTTCATGTGCCCACAGGTCAGATGGGGCAGGAGACTGCGGGCCCAGCCCGGGAAACCCCGAGGAAGGAGGCAGAGGCTGCGGGGCGGGGGTGGGGGGGTCATTCCTGGGCGATGGGGGTGCACAGGGCCGGGGTCACTGCCCGCCTCTGTCAGTGCTGTGGGCCTGGGGAAGGCCAGAATGGAGGGGAGACCCCGGCAGGGCGCGGTGCCGTGAACAGGCTCCTGGTTCCATGTGAGCGGCTGCTGGGATGGGATCATCACTGCGGCCTGACCTCTGGCGGGAGAAGCAACGCCTGGGGCAGTGGGAGGGACCAGGCTGCCCTCCTGCACTGGCCGCAGGGGTCCTGGGGACCCCCAAGGCGCCCCCCTCCAGGTCCTGGGGCTGCAGGGACTCCCGTCCCAGCCCAGCGGTCGTGATCTGCTGGACCCGCATGGATCCCGAGTCCATCTCTCAGTAGCTCACGGAGGGACGGGCTTCAACACAGAGAGGTCACGCACGTTTATGAGCCCGTTCCTGTCTGTAATCTCCCGCGAAGCCTTGAACATCTCAGTACCTCCTTAGGAGAAAGGAAAAGTGTGTGCTGACGCGACATCCGTTGGGTGGGTGGAAAAGTCTAACTTCAGGGTTTTTGTCTCAGTGACAGACGGAGCTACAGTTTCAACCTGCACCTTTTACTCAGAATCGAGGACTCAGTTTCAACAGCCACTTGACTTTGTCAAATCCTGCCTTTCCACATCTTCTTGTATCCGTTCCTCTGTTGATGGATATTAGGCTGCTTCCAGTCTTGGTTACTGTACATGGTGCCTCTGAAGATTAGGGTGCAGGCATCTTTCACATTAGAGCTTTCATCTTTTCTGTGTGTGTGTGTGTGTGTGTGTGTGTGTGTGTGTGTGTGCGCGCGCACGCGCTCAGGAGTGAGAATGATGGATCATTTACTCTAAAGCACAGGAAACTATATTCAATATCTTCTAATAAACTATAGTGGAAAAGAATTTAAAAAGAATATAGTTGAAACTAACACAATATTCACAATATTGCAAATCAACTATATTTCAGATTTAAAAATGTCCTTTCCTCTGTTTTGTGAGAGTTACTATGAACCTGCCTGAAAAAAGCAAGCCCTGCAAATCTGGGAAGTTTTAAAGTGAATTATCTCTCAGACTAATGTTAACTCTTTGCTGTCAAGGCAGATTTGGGGTGTTGAAAATTAGAGGGCAAATTAGAGGGCAAAAGAGTGGTTTTGAAAGCATTCTTTTCAAATGCCTTCCTCCTCAATCACTTTTCTCCCGTAAAAGGATTCATCTTTTTTTTTTTTTCCGTGAAAATACCTAAGGGAGATTGTATTGCATCAGAGTCTCAATTTGTGAGTAATAAAAGATGAGTGGAAGCGCTCAGTGTCTCCTGTAAAAGAAACTGCATCCTTCATTAGCAAATTGAGTCTCTTCTGGACTGTAAAGCAATGTCACACATGCTTCTGGCTAAGGAAATAAAAGCAAAAAAGAAAAAAAAAAGAATTAAAAATCCAGAAGAGTAATAATGCATCTCCCTTTGTGTGCTAAGGACCAAAAGGGTTGGCAGGGACACTTCAAATTAATACAAGGATGGAAGACAATAATGTCAGTAATCAAACGGGAGCTCTTCGTGAGGAGGGCGGCAGGTGTGCCAGCGTGCTCCATCCATCTTGCAGACTTAGCTCATCTGACTCTCCCGTCTACAGCTCCCAGCTCTCTGTTCTTGCATTATTAGCTGGAGTTGACATTTCCCACTTAAAGGTCATCCTTAGTGATGGCCATTTGCTGCTGTGTAAAACAAACAGTTCCCACACACACACACACACACACACACACACACACACACACTCTCTCTCTCTCTCTCTCTTCTTCTTTAACTGGTGACGAGGCAAGTTGGCATTCCCTTACGTACTGCACCGCCTGCCTCGTGAACACCTTGCGTGGTCATCTTTAGTAACCACTGCTCGGCCTGCCTTTAATGACTCTCCTTAAGCTTTTACCATTGCTCCTATTCAGGTATGTTTTATTTTTCCCCACCACAAACTATTCTTTACAGAAGAATGTTAATTAGTAACTGATAGATATAAAGATTGCCAGTGACAGCCCATTAATTCCATTTACTTTAATAGGACTTCGAACTTAGCTTGCAGTACAGCTGTATTCAGACTGGATTATAAATGTAATTCTTTGCATCATTAACTTCCTTGATTAATCTTAGACAGCCGATGTGTAATCATCGGGGGTGGGGAGAAGCCGCCCAGTGTGAGCAGAATGAGTCCCCTTCCCAGGCTGTGCTTTCGCGGCCTCCTTGTTACACCCTGGTAAGAAGTGCAGGCTCTTAACATGGAGACAGTTGCTTTCCATTGCTTAACGGTTAACCCATGCTAGGCATTTACTGTTTCAGAAAGTAGGGAATGAGGGTGTGACTGTGTGTGTGTGCTTGCACACGTGTGCACAGCGCAGGGACACATGGACTTGCTTACCTCCCTCTGTGTTGGGTTGGGTTCAACTACAGGGTTTGCGCAGTCAAGACACCTGTTGGTGGTCTGCATCTGTGGATTTCCAGGGTGGAGCTCAGAGGCCCTGGCCAGTCCTGCCTCTTGAGCCCTTTGTGGACCACCACCGCCTCCCGTGGCCTGGTGGGCGAGGGTGCTGGCAGGCGTGGGGTCACAGTCACCCACGTTCCCCTTGGTGTATGAGTCGGGATTCAGCATACTGGGCAAAACGGGAACATGCGACCCAGTAGGCAAAGGGCATTCATTGGAAGCCCCGTGGCCTGGGCTGAAATGCTGTGCCTGCTGTGCTCTGCAGTCTGCTGCTGAAAGACTCCTGGGTGCCGGAAGGAAAGTGCCCTGGCATAAGGGAGTCTGAGTCTGCACCCAGCCACTGCTTTGAATCAGATGAATTATTGGCTTTTTAGTGTAAAATGGCATTCTGTTTGCACAGAGTTTCCTGCTAAGGAACGTAGACATAGTCTCATCCCCATCTCATGTCTGTTCACTGAAAAGAGCCACGAGGAAGGGACCCAGGAGGTACGGGCAGAGAGAAGGAGGTTTCAGAAACCGGCCAGAAGACCCTCTGGAGAGCCGCAGCTTCACCTGCAGAGCAGGCAGCCCCATTTCAGCCATGCTCCTGTCTGAAACACAAGACACGGGAAACCTGGTGCCTCGATCTTTCCTGGCCCCGTTTGAAATACAAAGAAGGTGGAGATCTCTGGTGTCTTTTCTTTTCAAACGTGAACGTCTTCATCTGTATTTCTGATGTACTTTTGTCTTCTAAGATAATTTTCCCTGGCACTGGGATATGTGCAAACGTTTTGCTAACAGGCCCTCAAATACTTACAGTGCTAATCCCGAGGGGCTTTTGGTCAGGTTGCAGGGACCTTGCATCTTATTGGTTAATACTGTGCACTGAAGACAGCTGCTGGAATGGCACCCAGAATAGGGGGCTGACCCCTCACACAGGAGATGATCACCTTTCCTGTTCTTTGTCGGGTACATCACAGGCAAAACGCTAGGGCTTGTGCTCAGCGGAGCCCCAGTCTTCTCTTTATACAGTGCAGTTTCCAGAATTGCCTGATCAATTAGTTTCAGAGCATCAGGGGCCTGCCCCATCCCTACTCCGCAGGCCGAGAGCACTAAAGCTGCTGCAGAGCTCTTGGTCACACTGCTTTTCTGCAGGGACCCCTCTGATACGACATAGACAATGTTAAGCAGGAGGATAATGTGATCGTCAGAGTTGCTTTTTTATTCAGAGTTGTTTTGGCTCCATAATTGAGTATGAATTTAGAAGTTCCCCTGGAGAAGGGAAAGGCTACCCACTCCAATATTCTGGCCTGGAGGATTCCATGGACTGTATTGTCCATGGGTCGCAAAGAGACAGGACTGAGCAGCTTTCACACAATGTTAGAAAGGAAAGCTCACAGGTGTTACCACACTGAATGGAGTTCATGTGCCCTGGCACAGTGAAAAGGCCAGAGAAAGAGGCGGTGGTCTCAGCAGAGAAAAATTACTGCAGAGAGGCCAAGCTAGGAAGACAGGAATCGACGCTCAAATCTGTCTTCCCAACAGCAATGCGAGGTCATTCCCAAACCCGCATCTGGCCGCTTGCTGCTCAGAGTGCAATTCCCTAGAGAGAGGCCATTGTTGGTAGAGAGGAAAGTTGCTCTGAGAAGGATGCCAGTGATCTGGGGATATGGTGGGCTCAGCGTTCCCCCAAAACCACATCTGAAGATTCTGCTCAGCCATGAACATTTTCAAAGGGAAAAAGGGAAGTGATCTCTGTTCATCGCTGAGGTAGGAGGTCAGATCCTTACCCCCCACTGTGCGGACCTTGCTTTAGATGCTTCTGGTTCAGTGTGTTCACAGGGTGATTTAGAGGAAGCTGGGGACTAGCTCTGGTCATCTCTTAGCTACTTGCTTCTCCTTCTTTAGCCGTATCTTTTGCGGGCCTTCCCTGGTGGGTCAAAAAGTAAAGAGTCTGCCTGCAATGCTCTCAAATTTGATCCCTGGGTCGGGAAGCTGCCCTGGAGAAGGGAATGGCAACCCACTTCAGTATTCTTGCCTGGAGAATCCCACGGACAGAGAAGCCTGGTGGGCTCCACACAGTCCATGGGGTCGTACAGAGTCAGACAGGACTGAATTACTAACGTATCTTTTGGGAAGCCACCGTTCAACTCACAGCATAGGTGATAATGAATCACTGTTCCACGAGTCTGGGGTTCCATTCACAACGAGGGATGTGCCACTTGTTAATTCAGCATTTAACTCCTACAGATGGAGAGCTAGAAGGGACTTTAAGGATGTGTGTAGCACAGATGACTGATGGGCGTCCTTCTTGGCTGCACACAGCCCCCTCCGCGTGCAGGGGCAAAAGGCCGGTCCCTGGCCTCTGGCCCAGCTGCCCTTCCTTCTACCATGTGACTTGTCTTGAAACCCTCACCCAGGACACGGGATATAGGTGTTTGCTGAGAGAGACAGACATCAGTGAGAGCACAGGGGTGCTGGGAAACACCTTAGCAGCCCAGCGGGATGGCTGGGAGCACTTAGGCCTGGCCTGAACCTGCCTCTTGCTCACTTGTTGTTTTGACTTCGGGCAGGATTATTGACTTTGCCATGCCTGGGGTTTCTGCATCTGTAGAGCAAAGGTTATTAAAGCACCCTTTTCTTGGGGTTGTTCTGAGGATGAAGTGAACTAGCAGGCTGAAAGCACAGACTGTATCTGGGTCATGTAACCACTCTGGATCCTTCGCTGCCTTTAGCCAGCATCACGCCAAATACCGTTCCTGGTAGATGAGCTCACGGGGGCCTCTGACGTGTGCTGGTCATGGATCCACAGCTCTTTCATGGTTCAAACCCAGCCTAGTTGACTCAGTTCTGTGTCCCCATCTCCCATGTGTGTACCTCAAGTTCTTGCTGGAAAACATTCATGAAAGGACTTTGCTTATTGGTTTCAGCAGATGAGCACTGAGACAACTGAACTCTCAACTTTATTAAGTAGATTGAAAATTCGGTATCCTCAGGGGCTAGAGAAACCAGGATTCTCCATTACTCAACACATTTAGGCTTGTGAACGTAGAATTTGTTGTTGATGACACGGGTTCCAAGGACAGAGAAGATGGTGCTGAAATTCAGGCTCTTGGAAAGGAGGAAAACGTCAGGTTTGTGTTTGTAAAAGCTGCAGCAGGGGCAAAGTCAGCATGTCCAAGTGTTTTATTCACACATGGTACTTTCTGACTCTTTTGAGGCTTCTCACAAAGTAATCAGCAAAGAGGAATTTATAATTTGGATATTGCTGTAATAAAGAACTCTGTTGCAGATTCATAAGTCATGACAATGTACATATTCTTTTTATAACACATTGAAGTTCCAGCTTCAAAGTGACCTATGTTGGTAAATTGTCTTGTTTTTCAGAAGCCTACAAATACCATGAAAAAAAAATGTTTTCAACACTTCTAGACACCAGATATGAGTGAGCCTTACACACCCAGGCACACACACACACACACACACTCTTCTATTTTTCCAGAGCTTTTCACTGTTGTTTGAAGATATTTAAACAAACCATTGATTAAGCATAACCTAAAAATAATCAGGAATACCTGAGTTGTTCTTTTTTTAAAATTTTTTACATGGTAAAACTAATTAGACTTAAAGGATTTGTGATTCGCAAGACTGAAGGTGCCCTGCTTTGTAGAGGTCATTTTAGGAATAAAAATGTGCTTTGCTGGGACTCACTATTTAGCATAAGTGTAGAAGGGTCCCCAGCTTTCTTCAGAAACTCTTCTGCAAGGAAATTGATTTTCTGGCAGAAGGTACTGAAGGGTATCTTTAGCATCAGTGGAGAAGCGGCTAATTTAGCCCTACCAGTGAGTCAGATGTCCGTATATTCCCAGCAGTAAACAAGAATTAAGTCATTCCTTGCTCTGCTTCTGGTACTGGGATTCCTTTGCAAATGATAATAATGTGAGTTGCACCCCAAGTTCTCCATCAGCTGACAGTGTGTGCTTTGACCCCTTCACTGACCTTCATTTTCATTGCATCGTACATCGTGTGATTGCGGTTATAGTTCCTTTTCTTCGTTGCCTTTCATTCATTTTTTAATATGAGAGGAGAAGGTAGTCTTAGGGTGATTTTTATTTTTAAAATTTGAATAGATTTCAGCTTATTTAAATAAAGCAAACTTGAACCCCAATGGTGATTTTTCATTTCTTATTTTCCATGCTTTAACTCTTTTCTTGATTTTTCTATTCATTAATTCTGATTAGCCTTTTGGGAACTTATCCAAACATGAGGTAAATAAAGCTGCTCAGATTCCTGAAGCTGAGAGTTGAGATTAGCTTGTTAGGCTTTTTCCTCTCTTTCACTGAATAACAAGATCTTTTGAAATTGATTTTTTTCCTACTGCTCTCCCAGCACACATACACACACACACACACACACACACACACACACACGTGCCCTACGTTCTAGACAGTTATTCTCTCCAGAGATTAGCTGGAGGAGGCTTTAATAAAATATAGTTTAGCAACCTGAAACCCTACATATACAAAGCTTTTTAAATGGAAAATGAAAGATAAAGCAAAAGGAAAAGTGCAAAAACAATGCAACTTGAATGCATTGAATAAGAGGGTCGAGTGCGGGGTTAAAGGGCAATATCAGTAAGATCCAGGGGTGAGAGCGGAAGCCAAAGCTGATGGAATACAGTCATGTCAGCTGGGCTGTTGCTGTGTGAGTTCCAGGCCACGTTTCGACAAGGAGCCCACATGTGGACACAGCTGCCTCCCCTACCAGAACCCTGCCTCCCACTGTGTGAGCCGTGCTGGGAGGGCCTGCACAGGGGCACTGACTCTCCAGCTTTCCGGGTGTGAGCTCAGCCGAAGCACTCAGACTCGATTTGACTGCCCTGTACGTTGGGTCAGGCTGATAAAAAGGCACCCAGTGTCACTTCTCTCTGTTCTTCTTTCCACTTTGGTGTGACTGGGACCAAGAGAACCCTCAAGAAAACTGTTCTGGATTAAATTGTATACCCCGATTCACATGTTGAAGCCCTAACCCCCAGACCCTGTATATTTCGAGAGAGAACCTTTAAAGAGGTGATTAGGCAGGAATTCCCTCGTTCAGTCGGTTCATTTCAGTCGCTCAGTCGTGTCCGACTCTTTGCAGCCTCATGCACTGCAGCACGCCAGGCCTCCCTGTCCATCACCAACTCCCAAAGCTTGCTCAAACTCATGCCCATTGAGTCTGTGATGCCATCCAACCATCTTATCCTGTGTCGTACCATTCTCCTGCCCTCAATCTTTCCCAGCATCAGAGTCTTTTCTAATGAGTCAGTTATTTGCATCGGGTGGCCAAATAATTGGAGTTTCAGCTTCAGCATCAGTCCTTCTAATGAATATTCAGGACTGATTTCCTTTAGGATGGACTGATTGGATCTCCTTCCAGTCCAAGGGACTCTCAAGAGTCTTCTCCAGCACAACAGTTCAAAAGCAATCAATTCTTCGGTGCTCAGCTTTCTTCATGGTCCAACTCTCATATCCATATGTGACTATTGGGAAAAAAAAAACATAGCTTTGAATAAATGGACCTTTGATGGCAAAGTAGTGTCTCTGCTTTTTAATATGCAGTCTAGGTTGGTGATAGCTTTTCTTCCAAAGAGCAAGTGTCTTTTAATTCCATGACTGCAGTCACCATCTGCAGTGATTTTGGAGTGCAAGAAAATAAAGCCTCTCACTGTTTCCATTGTTTCCCCATCTATTTTCTTTGAAGTGATGGGACTGGACACCATGATCTTTGTTTTATGAAATGTTGATTTTAAGTCAACTTTTTCACTCTCCTCTTTCAACTTCATCAAAAGGACTTTTAGTTTCTCTTTGCCTTCTGTCATAAGGGTGGTGTCTTCTGCATATTTGAGTACTGGTATTTCTTCCTGCAGTCTTGATTCCAGCTTGTGCTTCATCCAGCCCAGCATTTCTCATGATGTACTCTGCATATAAGTTAAATCAGCAGGTTGGCAATATACAGCCTTAATGTACTCCTTTCCCTATTTGGAACCAGTCCATTGTCCCGTGGCTGGTTCTAACTGTTGCTTCTTGACCTGCATACAGATTTCCCAGGAGTCAGGTAAGGTGGTCTGATATTCCCATCTCTTTAAAATTTTTCCACAGTTTGCTGTGATTCACACAGTCAAAGATTTTAGCATAGTCAATAAAGCAGAAATAGATGTTTTCTGGAACTCTCTTGCTTTTTCTATGATCCAAGAGATGTTGGCATTTTGATCTCTGGTCCCTCTGCCTTTTCTAAATCCAGCTTGAACATCTGAAAGTTCACAGTTCATGTACTGTTGAAGCCTGGCTTGGAGAATTTTGAGCATTACTTTACTAGCATGTGAGATGAGTACAATTGTGCAGTAGTTTGAACATTCTTTGGCATTTCCTTTCTTTGGGATTGGAATGAAAACTGACCTTTTCCAGTCCTGTGGCCACTGCTGAGTCTTCCAAATTTGCTGGCATATTGAATGCAGCACTTTCACAGCATCATCTTTCAGGATTTGAAACAGCTCAACAGGAATTCCATCACCTCCACTAGCTTTGTTCGTGTGACCCTTCCTAAGTCCTACTTGACTTCACATTCCAAGATGTCTGGCTCTAGGTGAGTGAGCACACCATTGTGGTTATCTGGGTCATTAAGGTTTTAATTCTATAGTTCTTCTGTGTATTCCTGCCACCTCTTCTTAATATCTTCTGCTTCTGTTAGATCCATACCATTTCTGTCCTTTATTGTGCCCATCTTTGCATGAAATATCCCGTTGGTATCTCTAATTTTTTCAAAGAGATCTCTGGTCTTTCCTATTCCCAGTGGTTAAGAATCTACATGGGTCAGTGCAGAGGACATGGGTTCGATCCCTAGTCCGGGAAGATCCCACCCGCCATGGGACAGCTAAGCCAGTGCACCACAACACTGAGCCTGCACTCCCCAGAGCTGTGTCCACAGTAAGGGATGTCTCCACGATGAGAAGCCTGTGCAGGACAACTCGAGGGTAGCCCCATTTGCTGAAACTGGAGAAACCCACATGTCCGGGCATGGAGACCCAGGGCAGCTATGAATAAAAAATTAAAGAAAACAAAAACAAATGCTGCTTTAGCATCAATTTAACATATTTTTTAAAGAAAGGTAATCAAGCTAAGAGAAGGCCAGTGGGATGAGCCCTAATCCAGCCTGGCAGGTGTCCTTCCACAGACAGGAGAGCAGGGTGGACAGAGAGACAGGGTGTCTGCACAGACAGACAGACAGACAGACGGGCTGCACACACACAGGAAATGCCGTGTGAGGACTTGGCAAGGAGACTGAGGGGCTCCAGGAGAAACCCAGCCTGCTGACACCTGAGTCTTGGACTTCCAGCCTCCAGAGCTGTTAAAAATCAAATTTCTGTTGTTGAAGCCTGAAGTCTATAGCTTTTTTTTTTTTTTCCTGGCGGCCTGAGCAGAGTCATAGCGTGGCCTTGGAAGTCATGTGCTGGATCTGCTGACATGTCTGTTTCCAGGGTCCCTGGGTGGCCGCGTGAACGGGAATCTTCCTTCCACCCTCCGCTCCCCTCCATGCTGATTTTTGCCTTCCCTGTATGCGAGTCATTCTTACACTCGGGGGCTACTGGTGAGAGAAGCTGGCACCCCCCTACTTTATAGAGGTGTTTTCTTCACGGGCAACCTGAGGATGGAGGGGCAGGGGCTGACATAAACGTGGGCACGGCTGGAGGAGGAGCTGAGGACCGAGGGGGGCTGCTTCCCTTCCCAGGGAGGCGTCTGGGCATCAGCTTGACTGCAGTGTCAAGCCCGGGATTCTCTCTCTGCCTCTTGCGAAGGGTACAAGTCTGCCTGCTGACTGTTTCCAGAGGTCAAAGGACCATGTAATGAATTTAAAAGCAGAAGTTTAGGTCATTACAACAAAGGAAAGCTCGTCAAACCAGACTTAACCAAACATCCTGTGATGCTGGGTCTCTTCTGCGTCATCAGTAACACACAGAGCAACATAAGAGAAATGTTTCCATCCTAATATGAACCAGTTCCCAACAGCCTTGCGCTGAAGCTGTGTAAGCCACAGAGGAACAGAGAGGCATAAAATGGTGAGACCAGACACCAGTCAATAGAAAATCAATATTCTGTTTTTATTTTAAAAACCAGTCAACCACACCAGAGGAGAAACTGATCTTTATCTTAGTCTCTTCACTGAGCACTATAGGATCACTAACCTCTGTAGAGGCCAAGGAGTACGTGGCCAAAAGATGGAGGAGGACAAGTGTTAGTAAGGAGGCTGATTTTTTTCTGAATTTTATTATGTTTGAAGTGTCTGAAAGTGTTTTTTTCTTTAATTTATTTGGAGTCTGTTGTACATTTCCTCGTTATGAAAATACTCTTTTTCTAATCTAATCATGCTTTTGTAGGCATGTGTTCTTTTTCTTAAAAATCCTCACCAAAATGGTGTCGATTTCCACCTGGGCCTCAGAACACCGGGATCCACGCCAGGGATGGGCTGCGTGGCGTGAGCTCTGTGCAAGCCTCCCAGCCACCGGGGCTCTCCTTCCAGAGGGCGCCGCTCAGGGCGGGCTTGCTCTCTGCCGCTGTTCCTCCTGCTTTGTTCTGAGGCAGCTGTTCACTGCAGCGCAGAGAGTGCTCTTAGCTTCCCTGGTGAAACGAGATTCTGCAGCAGGATGTCTGTCTTTTGACCATTACTTTAAGTTAAGCAGGGCCAAGACTGGATTTTTTTGTCCATGACTGTGGTAATTCCTTACATTCACAGTGCTTTATTTTCACAGATATACTGAATAATTTGTTACCCAGAGCTGCTTTGTGAAAACAGAGCAGAGAGAATTGGCACCATCTTTATAAGCCTTGGGCTACAGAATCTAAGTCAGTTGACTTGGACCCATGACTGTCTAGCAATACAGCCAGATGTAGGATGGTGTCTCTTGAGTTCCAAGTCAATGGTCTCTCTTTAAAAAGCTTGTGACATTGAATCTGACTTCTCTGCTTTTATATGTCCATGACTGACCTGTTCCAAGAGCTCAGTAGCCTTGTGGTGATTCAATAACTGAACACATGTGTTAAGTGTACCATGGCACACACACACATATATGCATGTATATCTGTATCTATTTAAATATATATATCCTCTATCCAACTTGCAGAAGTCTTGAGTTTTAATTCTATATTGAAAGTTACACTTCATTTCTGATTCTTTGTCTCTTCATCTGAAATTAGAGCTAGTGGCTATTTCACAGTTTCTGAAGGTTGAATGAAGTAACATTCATGAACTGCCTAGAACAATGGTAAGTTATGGGAGATGCTCTCTGGAGGTGAATTTCCTTTATTTTTCCATACATTGTTACCAAAGACTTCTCTAAGTCTAGCCAGGATAGAAGTATTATGGTCCTTAACAAGCAGAATATGGGAGAATTTGGACAAACCGCCCCATCCTTCTAGTCAGGGTTCTCAAGTCCAATCTTCTCGACGCTTATGATGATTCCCTTATGAAGATATATTCTTATGTTTACACATACTTTCATATGTGTCTGTTTTTATAGATATGACTACTGTCTAAAATGCCCCTATAATTTTAGGCTTTTAAATGAAGCAAGCCTTAACAATATTAAAGAAGGTAATCCTGGTGTGGTGACTTATTAATCAAGGCATTTTGATTGCAAGTGACGGAAACCCAAGTTAGATTAAAAAAAGAAAAGTGTAAGGAAAATGGGAAGTTTAGAAGCTTTGTCATTGGAAATGGTAAAGCAAGGAGCAGATGAAAAGAGGGCTCAGACGCCGTCAGGCCCCCTTCCCCTGCCTCTTGGCCTCGCGTCTCTGTTTCTCTCTGCCTGAAGGTTTCTCTTGTCTCTGCTTCTCTCTGCATGAAGGTTTCTCTCGTCTCTGCTTCTCTCTGCATGAAGGTCTCATTTGCCTTTGTATGGCTTTGAAAATGGCTGCACGCCAGTCTAGCTTATATGTTAATAATTCCCTAACCAGAATTTCCAGAACACGTCTCTCTTGGCTTCCTCTTGAAACGAATCCCAGGGATGAATATCACTGTCTCTTCTGAGTTTCTGTTCGGACACTTCACGCCAGCGAGGATGAGCTCTGTGGGCCAAGATGCTCTTAGAGGCTGGGGATAGTTCATGCAGCGACTTCTGTTCCTGAGTGGGAGGCACTGTTCCCAAAATAAGAGTGATAAGATGTGTTAACCAGACAAAACAGTGGTGTCTGGAGTTTATTTAGCAACATGTCCCTCAAGTCTCTGGAATTTAAATATTTACCACTAGAAAACCTGATTTGGATGGCATCCTCCATAAAGGAGCCATTTGGCTTGCTAATAGATGATTATGAGGCATAAATTGACTCTACACTTCTGAGCACTTTTTTCTTCTTTATTTTAATTAGGAATTCTGGAATGAAAGGCCCAGAGATTGAAATCTGAAAACAATTAATGGTAATTCTATCTATAGCTGACCCTAATTATTTAACTCAATTGGCTGGAGTTGTGTGTTAATGAGGCCGATGTGGTGGGCAAATCCCTGTGAGGACCAGAAGGTTTCACTCATTGTGGAGGATGAATTCTGTTCTATTCTAAGCTCCTTCTGGAAACACCTTCTTTGGGATGTGGAACAAAGCAAGTGAAATTATTCAGCACAATTCTATTTAGCATAACTGGGAAAACAACACCGTAACCACTCCTCGTGAAAGGCATTTCCGTTTAGGAAGGCCCGCACAGTCCTTTTCTTATCAGGTTCTTGAATATGTCCCAAGGCTGTCGGGTATCACTGACGAGATGTTTCGAAATACGCCCCCTCCTCCACTGTTTCAGTGAAGTCTTACTGTCCCAAGCCATTCTTAGGAGAATGAAGGAAACACCGGAAAGCTAGACACTGACAGGGAAATAGCTATGAATGTTAATCCGATAACTGTGGCAGGCCCTAAGTTTGTTTCACAGCTGGATGTGAAACTCCTTTCATTTGTAGATGGAATTTTGACACTCCTGTGTGTGCGTGCGTGTGTACTGTCACTTCTGTCATGTCTGACTCTTGTGACCAGATGGACGGTATCCTGCCAGCTCCTTCTGCCCATGTGATTCTCCAGGCAAGAGTACTGGATGGGGTGCCCGCCCTCCTCCAGGGGATCTTCCTGACTCAGGCACTGAACCTGCGTCTCTTATATTTCCTGCATTGGCCCACAGGTTCTTTACCACAATCACCACTTGGCAAGCCCTTTGATACTTCTACATGAAACCAAAACTGAGTCTTTTTCTAGAGAGAAAAATAGGGAAAAGTAACTGTGGGTATGATCAGAGTGACAATAAGAAGGGAAAAAAAACTGACATTTTTTGAGTTCTTTGGGTCAGTTACAGTGGTAACTGATTTCCACATATTAATTTATTTTCATAACAAACTTTTCAGGTAAATTATTTTATTTTCTGTATTCAACAGAAAAAGAAACAGAAGCAGAATATGTAGAAATAACTTGCTTTATGTTATACTTCTGCAAAGGTTTGAACCTAGGCACTCCGAGCCAAGAGGGCACAATTCTAGCCACTGTCTGCTAATTACACATTCGCCTTTTTCTGTCATTCCACTAGTGATTGTGATGTGATAACCAGCAACACCCAGAATTCATCTTCATAATGGCACTCCTAAAAGGAGCGCCCACTTGTCAGAAAAAGATTGTAGTTCTGCATGTGAGTTGCTGGATTGCCAGTGACACAATACTGTTCAAACTTGTTTATCTAAATTACAGGGGAAATTTACTGGAAGAATAAAGAGATGTCTCATAAAACTCAAATGCAGGACCGACAGTCAAGCCTCTTAAAGGGCCAAGACCAGACAGCCCTCTCTGTATGACTAAGCAGCCTCTCACTGGTCTCTCTCTAGAGATATGCACTCTCACTGTCTCTGTGACCAGCTTTCCCTGGTCCCGCATGAACACGACCTCCAGCTCACAGTCTCAGGTGATGTTCCCATTTGAGCACCAACAGAAGCCAATCCAGTGTCTCCAAGACTGAAACACTGATACCTGGACAGAATGGGATTTGACCAGAGGGGTGTTGTCTCTTTAAGGGTACGGGAGGGTTTTCCAAGAGGATGCAAAGAAGGGAAAGACGTGATTGGCAGAGGGCATCCCTTGGCCTCATCAATACAGTTATCATCCATGGATCAGTGTGATAAGGAGCACCAGGATCATAGAGTACCAAAAAAATGGAAATACTTTTCATACAAGAAGGCTTGGGTTCAAACTTGCTGTTCTTCACTTACTAACTGTGCTAGTTTATGCTGATTTTATTAACACCAACACGCTTCAGCTTCGTCACCTATTAAGCAGCAATAATAAAAAGCCACCTCTAGTTGCTGGAGAATTCCATAAGCTCGTTAATGCAAAAGTTTCCTCACCTAAACAATATATAAATATTAATCATTCTTTTTTTTTCCCATATATTTACTTTTTATTGAATTTGTTAATGACTCATAGTTTTTGCACTGCCAAACCATGCCTGATAATCCAAAGAAAGAATGGTACAACGGACAGCCTCATCCACCCATCACACAGCATATTAAAGCTTGATTCATGGGCACTTTGATAATTCCACTTATCTTTTAAAAAGTTGTAACAAGGGTTTGGATTTTTAAGTCTCCTTGCAGGTCTTTAGATTTCTATGCTATTAAGTAACTTTTCCCATATAGTCATCTCAGTTCATCAATAACATAACCCCCACAAAATTTTGCTGGAAAAAAATGCACTTTTCAGGGGATTTATGTGGCTCAAGGTCCAAGAGATTATTTGTTAAAAGATTTTTGGTTCCCAAATGATGTCTTCAGATTAACCAAGAATCCTTTGTTTCTCAATCATCCAACCTGTCCTTGGCTGGCTCAGCTACTCACCCAAGCACATCAGAACATAGGCATTCTGCCTGCCACCTCAAGTAACTCCAACATTATTGCCCAGACACACTTTGCAGGTCCCATCAGGTGATTCTGTTAGCTTCCCAGGAGTGGGATTCCTGCTCTGACACTTTTATCAAGACTCAACTCCTAGAGGAAAATGCTCCCACAACAGGATAGTTTTACTCACCCATTTGCTTCACTCTTGCCAGTAGCAAGTCTGCGACTCCTACATTTGGCAAAGGGATTTTATTATAGAGAAACCCAGACTCTGCATCAAGTGGTCACATGCCACTTTGAAATATTTCTACTGAAGATAAAAAACTAGGAAATTATCAGACTATCTCATTAGATGGAAAGACTTCAGTAATCCTGGGTAGCATCCTGGTGTCCCTTTTCAGGACTAAAAATTACTGGATAGTTTAAGCTGTAATTATTAAATACAGAAGTGCTACTTCACCTGTCTTTCCATGGATCAGTGTGATAAGGAGCACCAGGATCATGGGGTACCAGAAAAATGGAAATACTTTTCATACAGGAAGGCTTGGGTTCAAACTTGGTGTTCTTTACTTACTAGCTGTGCTAGTTTACGCTGATTTTATTAACGTCAATATGCTTCAGCTTTGTCCCCTATTAAACGGCAATAATAAAAAGCCACCTCTAGTTGCTGGAGAAGTCGATAAGCTCATTAATGCAAAAGTTTCCACACCTAAACAATATGTAAATATTACTCATTCTTTATTGTAGATTAATCAATTTTGTATAGGTTTTAAGGAGTGTATTTGTGTGTATTGGCGTGAACTTGTGTGTGTGCCTGTAAGCATGTGTGTGTGTGTGTTTTGTGTATTTAAGATGCTATTCATTATTGCATCTTTTTAAGACTAGTTTTGGGGAGAACAAAGCAGCTAGAAAGCTAATTTTGATTAATGCAAATGAATTATATTCTGTGCAAATGCATCCGTGTTGCAGACTGCATTCCTCAACTTTGCCTAGAAATATCTGATTTGCTCTAAGTCTACAAGACAGGATGAGAACTACCCCTCCACCCCGACACAAGAAGTAGATAGATATAAGAGCTTCGTCCATTTGCAGCACAATTGATCAGAAGAAAATAGTTTTGACCCTTAAGTAACATTTCTTTTTGAAAGCTAGCAGCCTTCTGCCTTGGACATGGAGGTTAAATCCTAATTATCTCCACAGAGAGACATGGTAGGGATGTTCTGACAATGGGGTGGAAAGGGCTGAGAGGGGAGTTTATCTAGCAGAAGCCACGGTCGCGTCTTGCAGCTGCTTCCTCTAATCAGAATCTTTTGTTTTCTGGCTCAGGTCCCCCTGGAGGGAGCCCGCATGCTGGGGCACAAGCAGTCTGCTGTGTGAACTGGGAGCTGGGGCCCTGCTCTGGTTTGCTGGACTCACTTTGCAGCTTGGGAGCCAATTTGCTTCCCCAGCCCCGGCTTTCTTTCCCTATTCCAGAGGCATTCCAGGGTCACCTCTGGCTCTCAGATATATTAGGAATGTTCCATTTTGCACATCAGATGTAATTCACATACGCTCAGTGTAGCAACGGGAGAAACATCTACTCAAAAGGGTTTCATGGGAGACAATTTCATGGGGTTTCACTGGGAGACAATTAATGAGAGGACTTTGCTCAGAGGTGAGGACAATACCAGATGAACCCACGTGGAGATGATGCCGGCCTGGGGAACACGGGACAATCATAGTCCCGAGGCCAGGAGAGCCAGGCTGAGTAGGACCAGCAGGGCTCCTGCTGGGAGACAGAGAAGCAGGCCCCATCCCGGGGGAGGAGGCTTCAGAGGGAGGAGGAGAAGACCTCTGCTCTCACCTCCTGCCCTCTTCTCCTGTTGGTGCCTCCAAGGGCCAAACATAACCGGACGTCAGGTGGATGGGTGAGGGAGTCACAGCGTGAGCCCCTCAGGGAAGAGAGGAGGCAAGAAAAACCCAGTCTGGGGCTTGATGGAGCTGGCAGAAAGATGGTGGCCCGTGTAGCCTACACTCTGTGGTGCGTGTTGTGTGGTTTCCTCTGTGTAGTATGCATGCACCCTTCTGCATTTGATTCACCCAGTATTACTGTGGAGTATGCTGCGGTTACGGCATGTTTACTTTCAGTCATGTTCAGTTCAGTTCAGTCCAGTCGTGTCTGAATCTTTGTGACCCCATGGACTGCAGCGTGCCAAGCCTCCCTGTCCATCACCAACTGTTGGAGCTTGCTCAAACTCATGTCCATCAAGTTGGTGATGCCATCCAACCATCTCATCCTCTGTCACCCCCTTCTCCTCCTGCCCTCAATCTTTCCCAGCATCAGGGTCTTTTCCAATGAGTCAATTCTTTGCATCAGGTGGCCAAAGTATTGGAGTTTCAGCTTCAGCATCAGTCCTTTCAGTGAACACCCAGGACTGATCTCCTTTAGGATGGACTGGTTGGATCTCCTTGCAGTCCAAGGGACTCTCAAGAGTCTTATCCAACACCATAGGTCAAAAGAATCAGTTCTTTGGTGTTCAGCTTTCTTTATAGTCCAACTCTCACATCCATACATGACCACTGGAAAAACCATAATCTTGACTAGATAGACCTTTGTTGACAAACTAATGTCTCTGCTTTTGAATATGCTATCTAGGTTGGTCATAACTTTCCTCTCAAGGAGTAAGCATCTTTTAATTTCCTGGTTGCAATCACCATCTGCAGTGATTTTGGAGCCCAGAAAAATAAAGTCAGCCATTGTTTCCATTGTTTCCCCATCCATCTGCCACGAAGTGATGGGACCAGGTGCCGTGATCTTAGTTTTCTGAATGTTGAGCTTTAAGCCAACTTTTGCACTCTCCTCCTTCAGTTACGTTAACAAAATCATTAAAGATCACAGCAAGACTCTCAATTTCTTTGTAAATCGGCAATTCTTGATCGTCTTTAACGTACTGGATACTAGTAATGATTGAAATAAAAACAAAAAGTAGTCTTCACGTGAAGCCTATGGTGTCTGCTATGATCATCTTACAGATGGAGAAACTGAGGCATAGAGTGTTGTGAACCCATGGGAGTGAGTTTGACATCTGCAAAGGAAACGGTCTCTTTACTGTGATCAGCTAAAGCTTCATCGCCTAGATTTCTCTAGCTGCCATAAACAGCCAGAGGGAAGAGAGATCTATATTGGGTCTGTATATAGAAAGGTTGTCTTTCCCTCCTGTTTATTTACATATCACCTGTAATTAGTGCGTTCATACTTCCTTCCCATTTGTGGCCAGGCATTTAGAAAATTCAGTGGTGACCTTACTCTTCTCGCTCAGTGGAAGCCCACAGAGACCTCCGTGCTGTTTTCCCCACTCTGCTCGGAGGCAGCGGTGCCCACCTGAAGATGTCAGCGAGCATCAGCACTGGGTCCAGTGCACACCCTGCCTCTTTGTATCCGAACCCCCAAGGGGGCTCAGCAGTCCTTGTGTTTCTTCCTTCTTAACTCCCTGTCTGTTCCTGGAAATTAAACGTCCTCAACTCCCACAGGGCCCCGTGCAGCGGTCCTCTCCCTTCTAAAGGGCTGGCAGCTTCCATATTCCTGCGAAAGGGGCTCTCCTTTCGTTTCTGCTGTGAAGCGTTAGAATTAAACCTAATTTCTGTTTAAGTGTCTCTCTTCATTCAGAATCTTTCTGTGGCTTTCCCCATTTCCTCGTGCTTCTTGCTTGAGTCCTAGCTTCTCTCTTCACCTGAGTATTTGGTTTTACCCATCACTAACATGTGGGATGATTGTTACCAATCCCAGGCCCTATTGCCGTCATACCCAACAGGCCAGCATATCGACAGATGAGTTTCTGGGGGCGGGGAACAGCCGCAGACCAAGACGATGGACTACTGGCTCAAAGAAGCATCCTACCTGAGATAGAATTTGGGTTTCTTTTTCACTAAATGGAGAGTAGGCATTGTTGGCTGTTGCAGACTTCTCTGATAGAATTCTGTGCTCTTGCAGCTTTCCACATAGGTCTAGTCACGGTGTTGCTGTAAACTTGCAACAACACCAATATTATTCTCTGTCCTGCAAATTTTTATCTCTATATAAATGGAAAACTGTTATCCCCTTAAAAATTGGGGCCCTGAGAATGGCTGTCTGTACACTGAAGGCTACAGGCAATATTTTTCCAGCAAAAGCAATGAAATGCAAAGGTTAGAGTAAAGGAAACAGACCCAATATAGGTCTTCCATATTATACCATGAACCACGAATCCCACCCTCTAATGCCCTTTCTGTCTTCATGGTATATAGCTCCCCTACGTTCACAAATATTTCATTATCTTCCATGTCTTAAAAAATACTAAATATCTTAAAAATTAACTAAATTTTGTATAACTTTTAATTCATTTTCTTCAAGCTGTTCCCATGTCTCCCCTCTTCCTTCTACACATTTCTTTAGGGTTTCCTACACCAAGTGACCCCACCTCCTTACCGCCCACTCACTTTTCAAACTCTAACAACCTAGTTTCTTTCCACCTTATTCTACTAATTACTTTCTCCAAGTTTATCTGTTAATCAGCAGCACCTCTTTAATTCTCAAGCCTCACTTTATTTCACATCCTCGGTTCACACTGCGAGCCACCCCTTTCTTCGTTGTCCGTGGATTCTAGACTGCCAAACACTACTAATTTTCTCTTTCTCATTGCTCCTTTCTTTGTTGAACACCCAACTTCCATTTTCCAAGCTAGATATCCTTTTCAATGTAGCGCCAAAGGGCTAATTTTGAAAGTAATTGAAATCCCTAAACTGTGATCATGTGACTTCACACTTAAAGCAAAAACAAGTCAACAAGAACAACAGCAAACTCCCAAGCAAACAGAAAGCTTTCAGCAGCATATTAATCCGAAGAAGCAGAAGACAGCTCTTCATTTCGGTGGTCGATTTCCCTTACTTTTCCACTCCAGGTCACTTCCTTAGCATCTGTCAACCTGTCCTTCTCTGCACAGAGACACTCAGCCTTAAAAACGCCACTGTTGCTGTTTAGCGTCTAAGTCGTGTCCAGCTCTTGAGACTCCATGGACTGTCGCCCGCCAGGCTTCTCTGTCCATGGGATTTCCCAGACAAGAATACTGGAGTGGGTTATCATTTCCTTCTCCAGGGGATCTTCCTGACCCAGAGATTGAACCCTCTTCTCTTGCTTGGCAGGTGGATTCTTTCCCACTGAGCCACTGGGAAGGCCCCTCGTAAAACATAGGCTTATATTTTTAAAAGCTTTGTGTGTATATGATTTATTTCCTCCTCTGATGCCATCTGTATCATTCAGGCTAGGCTCAGCTCTAGGAGCAAACACCCCCCAATCTCACTGGTTTTACACAAAGAAAGCTTATCTTTCATTCCTGAGGATCCATGGGACACAACAGAGCCGCTGTTATCCTTGAAGTTACTCAGTGACATTTCCCACCGTCTCCTTCTCTGTGATGGAATAATTGCACAGGCTTTCCGGGCTCCATCCTTGAGAGGAGAGGCACCTCCGTGTTTATCTCACTGGCTGAAGGGACTCCAGTGACCGTGTCTCACGGCCGTGTGCTGGAGTGTGGTCCACTCTGCAAGAGTCCTTCTGGCATGTCTGCCTATTGACGCATTGTTTACCCTTCAAGGCCTCTGTCAAATAGCACTATCTCATTTAATCTCTCCTCAACTAGGTAAACACCTGCAGACTTTAAAAACATCATTTTAATTATAAATACTTATCAATATGACAGCTCTTTGTAGTTATAAAATTCAAATGTTGGAGAATAAATAGAGAAAAGTAAAGACCAATCCTTACTTATACGCCCACCCCGCTTTCTAGAGAGCATTGATCACTACTTGCACTTTTACATTATATTTTTATCTTAATGTATATAATGTATTTATGTGGATTAAAAAAAAAAAAACCAAACAGTTATATTAGACACATTCAGGGCCTTGCTGGATTCGGTTTTTATGTCTTGAGTTTTATGTTATGAGCTTTCTTCTACATTAGCTCAGGACTAGCTAGTGTCTGTATACTATTATATAACAGGTATGATGGAGTAGATGCAGTTTATGTTATGTCCTCCTGTAAGCGAACACTTATTTTAGCAGTTTTAGACTCTTACAAAAACTGCCATAGTCATCATTAAAGTCGGAGAGATGGTTAGCAGGAAGTTGCTGGTTCTCTGGGGACAGGCGCTTTTAATGTAGAGGGATGGTGCCAAGCCCTGGCACCGGGAACAAAACTGCCAGGCTGATTGGCATCCCTGCCAGTCGTGCACAGAAATGTTTTCCTCTTCTTCTCTTACCAGTAAATCTAGACATCGTCAACCTTTTCATCACTGGACTAAATTGTGTGCTTCCTGAAGAGAGGTTTATTATCCATCTTTTGGTCTCCTCTGTTGCTTGGTACCTGGAGGAGGGCATGGCAACCCCCTCCAGCATCCTTGCCTAGCGAAGACTCCCATGGAGCGAGAAGCCTGATGGGCTACAGTCCATGGGGTCACAAGGAGTCTGACACGACTACGTGACTGAGTGTGCAAGTTGCTTGGTACATTGAAAGTATTCAGCGTTTTATTTCTCTTTATTTTTTTATAATTGAATGTGAAAGCATTTAAGCTGGGCCCTGAATAATAGTCAGTTTGAGATGGTTAAAATAAGGAAAGGGGTTTCCTGGTATCGACAGAGGGATCTTAAACAGGAGCCGCAGGGGCAAGCTGGGCTTCTCTCGGCAGCGAGCAGACTGCTTTGTTAGCAGATGGAAGGGGAGTGGAGGGTGCGCAGTGGATAAGGAAGTTACGGTCCTTTTTCTGTGGCCCTGGGCTGTGTGCCAGGGAGCTGTGGTTTCACACTTTGAGCAAAGCAGGAAGCAGACATGCAGGGGGCCTACATTCTGCCCCTGGTTTGGCTCCTGATGGGCCCTGGGCTGGCGGTGGTGTCCCTACGACTGCACTGCCTAGCATCTGAAATGAAGAGCTCCGTGTGCCCATCCGTTCTCTCCACCTGCCAGGGTGCGCTGGACAGTGTGTTAGCTCCATGCACAGCAGTGAATGAGCTAGCCTGGCTTCTGAGTCCCTCTGAACATAGAGTGTCAAGCAAAACAGGGACCAAAGGAAAAGACCGTGAAAATTTCGAGGAAGTGCTCAAAATGGGAATGCCAGTGGGCTGCAGCACCTCTACCCAGAATGCACTGAGCCGCATAAGCTCTCTGGAGGAGAGGACAGGTACAGTCATCTCAAGGACCGGATGCTTTCTGCATCACTAATGGCTGCAGTACCTGGTTTGGCAGGAAAGAGGCATCTTTGGATGCTTCTGAGCAAAAATGATGTGATTTAATATTCTATAAATAATTAGCATTAAATATTGCCTTCTTTAACTGGTTTTGCTTTTAGAGCCACTGTATAAAAGCGAAGCACTTGCTCTAGTCCAGACTTGTCAGTACTGGTGTATGTTGCTTTCTTAGAGATGTTCATTTGCAAAGGAGGCCAGATGCTTCACTTAACGCGCCAGCCCTCATCCCCAGGGGTTTTCTCCATTCTGGAAGAGCAGCCTCCAAATTTATGCGTTACTTTTTACTCTTGAGGTTTCCTTGTAACAATTTGTGCTAATCAATTGGAAGTATTCAGGCTAATGAATTTGCACAAATGGCCTCATTAGCTGAAGTTTTTATCTTTCTTGAGGTTTTGAGTATTTTACTTTATTCATGCAAATGAGTCAGCAGGAAGAATTTAGATCTGTCTTGGTCCATGGTTCTTTTTTCTAAAATGAAAAGTCTTGCAGGTTCACACTGAGGAACTGATCTCTAATATGTCATTTACAAGTGACTTATTGGTTATTCAGCCAGCATAATATATGGATTCAGCTTCATCTTGTAAAATTGTTGGTGGGTGTTCAAATAATTATTATTATTTCAGTTTTTATCAATGTTAGTCACATACCTGGTAAAACTAATAATGATAAAATGCTCCTAAAAAATGACAACAGCAATAAAAACAAGTATTCCTTTGATTTCTACTACAACGTCCTGTACGCAGGAAGATCCTGTACTCAGGAAGATCTCAGGGTTTTCTTTTTTTTCCCTGAACTGTTACTCAGATGTGAGTTCTTGAGGATCAGTCTTTCATTTTCTCAACTTTTGATGTCTCGCTCACACCTCTGCCTTGTTTTTCATCTTGATGTTTTCTTAACTTTACCTTTAAAATTTCCTACTGTTTTTTGCATGCATATGTCCTTATTTATGATTTCTCAGTGCTTTTTTGCATTTGAATATTCTTCTTCTTGCACGAACACATCCTGTTATTTGCAGTGGAAGTTACGCCTACTTCTGTCCCCCCCGCCCCGCCCCCCGTCTGCTCTGCGCATCCTCTGTGTGCACGTGCGGCTTTAGTTTTCGTTCTTGCTCAGGTCTCCATCCTCCATGTTGGGAGGTTTTCTCAAGTGTCTTGGGATCCTCGGCTTTGAATTTATTTTCAAGAGCGAATCATGAAAATGCTGCTTTGGTGGACTGTGTGAAGGGTGACGGCAGGCAGCAGTGTAGGTTGAGAAGTCTGAGAATTATTTTTTGCCGGAAACTCAAGCGCAGCTCTTGCTCTGGAGCTTTCAGGTTTAGTCGTCTCTCTGGGGGCTGGACGGTGGCCATTTCTGAAACGCCGTCCAGTAGAGCTGTCTATTCTGTGACGGCAGGCATGGCAAAGACAGCCACTGCCATTAAGGAGCCGGGTTTTTACTTTATTTAATTCCTGCAGCCACATCCGACTGGTAGCTACCATATTTGACAACATAGCTCCCATTGTTGGGAGGATGAAACTCACTAAATTTCAGTGATTTTCCTGCCCTCTCTTAAACTCCAGTTTAGCCATTCGCTCCTTTCCAGATGGCTGAGGGGGTCGACATCTTCTGGTCTTGAACATTTCCAGAAAGTGGACATCTTCATCCCTGGGATGGTGGACGGAGTCAGCATGAACCAGGAAGCGCGGGCAGGCTGGGCAGTTAGCCGCCTGGATAAAGCACCCTCTGCTTTTGAGTGAGCCCCAGGTCACCCTCACTGGGCCCTGGCTTCCCCAACACTGATGCTCGCTGTAACTCTGAGCTGTAAATTAGACTAATATTTTTCGTTCTCACTCTTGAAGTCTAGACTTCATCTTTTATGCTTTGTTCCATATTTGTGGTTTAGGGCCATTAATACTACCTGCTGATTCTGGTTCTTGTGTTCCCTGAAATTTTTGAGGTGATAAATCAAAAGAGCTAGGCATAAACATTTATTTGTCCCCCTGCTCCAAAATCACTGCAGATGGTGATTTCAGCCATGAAATTAAAAGACGCTTACTCCTTGGAAGAAAAGTTATGACCAACCTAGATAGCATATTGAAAAGCAGAGACATTACTTTGCCGACTAAGGTCCATCTAGTCAAGGCTGTGGTTTTTCCCGTGGTCGTATATGGATGTGAGAGTTGGCCTGTGAAGAAGGCTGAGCACCGAAGAATTGATGCTTTTGAACTGTGGTGTTGGAGAAGACTCTTGAGAGTCCTTTAGACTGCAAGGAGATCCAACCAGTCCATTCTAAAGGAGATCAGCCCTGGGTGTTCATTGGAAGGACTGATGCTAAAGCTGAAACTCCAGTATTTGGCCACCTCATGAAAAGAGTTGACTCATTGGAAAAGATTCTGATGCTGGGAAGGATTGGGAGCAGGAGAAGAAGGGGACAACAGAGGATGAGATGGCTGGATGTCATCACTGACTCGATGGACATGAGTCTGAGTGAACTCCGGGAGTTGGTGGTGGACAGGGAGGCCTGGAGTGCTGCGATTCATGGGGTTGCAGAGAGTCGGACACGACTGAGTGACTGAACTGAACTGATCCCCCTGCTAGAATTGTTCAACATTTCGTGTGAATTTGTTTTGATTTCATAAAATAATCCTTCGTTATTTTACTTTTGTCAAATATTCAGTTTAGAAATTGTGCCAACTACTTTAAAATTAAAAATTTTAAAAAATTTAATCTCTCTATTCTTAAAAAATTTGATCATTTAGCCATATGTTGCATAGGAATTCATAGTATCAGTCCAGACCTATCTAAGACAATAATCCATTTTGGGTTAGAAAATCTTATTTAATTGTCATATTTCATATTTTTCTTTTAGAAAAGCAATAAAATAATTAATTGATACATCTAATGTATCTTATTGGAGAAGGTGATGGCACCCCACTTCATTACTCTTGCCTGGGAAATCCCACGGATGGAGGAGCCTTGTGGGCTGCAGTCCATGGGATTGCTAAGAGTCGGACACAACTGAGTGACTTCATTTTCACTTTTCACTTTCATGCCTTGGAGAAGAAAATGGCAACCCACTCCAGTGTTCTTGCCTAGAGAATCCCAGGGACAGGGGAGCCTGGTGGGCTGCCATCTATGGGGTCACACAGTCGGACAGGACTGAAGTGACTTAGCAGCAGCAGCAGCAGTATATCTTATGAGTAACTATAATTTAATTTGTTATGAAATTTTATTTTAAAATTTTGCATTAAAAATAAAAATAAGGCCTAATGAATCCAATAGTTCATCCTTTTAAAAATCAGTCTATTATATGAATGATTTTATATCAGTTGACTTTACATAACTGATATTAATCAATACAACTGATTATATCATCTTAAAGAAAAAACAAACAAACAAAATCAGGCTGGGCATTTTTGAAACTGGAAAAAAGTATGAGTACATATCAAAACAGAAATGCTTGGCTGTTAGAAATCCAAAAATTTGAAGACTATTATTTTCTTTCAAGTTATGTACTTTGGGGCAGCCTTAGATATTTGCTGTGCATACCCTGTGACTTTCGCAGATGCCCTCTCTGAACATCCTCTGCCCCTTCTGTAAGACAGTGCTCGTACGATGGGTCAGCATTAATCAGTAGATGCCGGTGCAGATGGATACTCACAAGTGGGAGCCGTTCCAGTTAACCTGGAGAAGTTGCCTCCTACCAGGACTTTAGAGGGAGTGCTTAGGCAACTGAGGAAACCTTTGATTTTAAAAATGTAAAATGCAAATTTTCTGTTTAATGTTTCTGTTGGTTGATACTACCCATAACTCGCCTATTTTGTACATTCACACATTCAGCCCATGACTGTATCTTCAGTGTTAGGTATTTGCCAGCCCTATACTTATCGCTCGGTGCTTCCTGATGACTCAGTGGTAAAGAACCCACCTGCAATGCAGGAGCCGCAGGAGCCACAGGAGACACGGGTTCAATCCCTGGGTTGGGAAGACACCCTGGAGGAGGGCATGGCAGACCACTCGTGTTCTCACCTGGAGAATCCCATGGACAGGGGAGCCTGGCGGCCTACCATCCATGGGGTCGCACAGAGTTGGCAACGACTGAAGTAACCTTGCACACACATGCTCAATCCCTTATGGAGCCTTCCCAGAGCCCTTTCTCAATTTTCCCTTTATTCTAGTAACTTCTGTTGGAGCTGCTTTACAGTGCTGTTGGTTTCTGCTGTGCAGCGAAGTGCGTCAGCCATCCACGCTCACGCACCCCCTCTACTGTGGGTTTCCTGCCTGTTCAGGTCACCAAGGGGCACTGAGGAGAGCTTCCCAAGTCAGTTCTCACTAATTATCTACTTTGTACACAATACAGTGTCATATGCAGTCTGTTCACAGTATCATATGCAGTGTATGTATGCTAATCCCAACCTTGTCATTCTCTTGTACGCAGTTAATATTTCAGCCAGGTCTATAAAATAGCTTTCCTTGCATTTGCTGTAAGAAGGATGGATGTCTGTCTGTAGTGGGAACCAGCATTTATTCAGCAGTGACCTCCTGTAGAAAAGTGAGTGTGTGACCCCAGCGTCAAGTTAAAAAATAGCTGGTGTTCATTTAGAAATCACTGCCTTGCCCAGCGGAGTTCTCTGAAGCCACTTTTATAAACACAACATTGGAAATCTTTGTGAACATGGTGGGTAGACTCAAAGACGCCTTGTTCCAGTCAGGTCAGTCATGTAGAGGAAACCTATTTAGGGTTTTTCTGAAATTAGACAACCTGGGGGATGTCTGGAATTATTGAAGAAGTTGTATAAATAATACATAGTTTTGAACTTGAACAGACATGTGTTTGCCTGAGAAGTCAGAAGGAATGCTGCTGAGACTGGCTGTGTTGCAGCAGAAATCTGGATTCATAGTTCAAGTCCCAAATATTGATTTATGTTACCTAAGCCACAGTACATAGTCTGTGCTTTAAACTAGGGCACACAAATCCATGTAGTCATAAATTCACTAAGGGCATAAATAGATGCTTGAAGAATTTGTTTTTTTTTCTTCCAGAATCCAAGTCAATGGAAATTGAGACTTGAGTGTTTTTTCTATCGGGCAGAAATCCCACTTTTTCCAGTTTTGAGCAGTGACATTGCTCCACTGTCATTAAATCCAATTATAGAATTTGGTCCAGTTATATTGTTTATTCACATCTAACTGATCCAATTGGGAATATGTTACACAGTACCTGCCAGATCTTTCTTCTAAATTTCCTTCTTAATTACCAAGCTTAAAATGCTTCTGCATTTTCTAAAATGATTATTGTGGATTTTTCTTCCATTAGCTAAAAGCTGAATGTCTGTGGTTCTCTACTATTGTCTCTCCTTACCTTTCTGAAACATTATTTTAAATATAGAATTTAAAAATAATTTAGAAGTGAGCTTTGTGTTTGTAGAATTGTTTCTGTATAAAATATTAAGCTAAATATACCCTCATAGGTATCAAGTTTGAAAAGGATGAAAAAAGGTTAGCACTTATTTCCAAGCATGATTTCTCTAAGACTCATGATTATCTTCTATTATAAATAATTCAGCCCCTTATGAATTATTATAAATATATTTTCTAAAAGGTGTTCTATAAAGTAGTTTTTCTTTTTAAAGTGGCTATGAATCAGTAGACATGTTGCTAATCCCATTTACTTCTCCCGTTCTTTAAACTCAGTCATTCTTCCAGATCACCTTCTTGTTTCCTGTCACACATTCAGTGATGCCTGGACCAGTCGATAAGCATATCTTAGTTTTCGTGTCTTCTCCATTCTTCCTTAGTCAACCATTTCGCCACAGGCATGTTAGATTCAACTTTCTGAAGACTGTGTCTGGTGCCATATCCCACCCATTCAAAACTGCATCAAGGGCATTTGGTGAGCTTATCTTAAACCAACTCTGGATAAATCACGAAATGCTCCACTGGCTGATAAAGGCTTGCTACCTCTACTCCTTTTCCACTTCATCCCTTTTTAGATGCCACTGACTTGTCTGATGCGTCTCTCACTGATCCATTGTCATGGTCCTGTTCTAGGGCTTAGTCTCTCAGTCGCGTCTGACTCTCTGCAACCCCATGAATGGTAGCTCCTCTGTCCACGGGAGTCTACAAGCAGGAATACTGGAGTGGGTTGCCATGCCCTCTTCCAGCGGATCTTCCCAGCCCAGGGACTGAGCCCAGGTCTCCCTCATTGCAGGCAGATTCTTTTCCAACTCAGCCACCAGGGAAGCCGAAGAATACTGGAGTGGGGGGCCTGTCCCTTCCCCAGAGGGTCTTCCTGGTGGAGGAATAGCACCAGGGTCTCATGCCTTGCAGGCAGGTTCTTTACCAGCAGAGCTACCAGGGAAGTCCTACTCCACTCTCAAGTCTCTAAGCTTCAAAGCCATTTTCCACTGAAATCTTCCTCCTTCACCCCTATCAGGAAGTGCCCTCAGTTTCTCCCACCCAGCCCCCTGGGCCATTTTATCGGTATGTTGTTTGTTACTCTGTTTGAAATCTGCTTATGTTTCATGGGAGTAGATATAATATCTCATTTTCCTTTAAATGCTTCCTTTTAGTAACATGGTTTCTAGCTCACGTAGGTTGAATACAGATGCAGGAATTTTGCTTCTATTTTTTGTGATTGATTCCAATTTTTTTTATTTATTTTGTAATGAGGTATAGTTGGTTCACAATGTCTTAATTTCAGGTCCAGAGTAAAGTGCTTCAGTTAGACATATATATGTAGATATGACTATTCTTTCTCAGAATCTTTTTTCTTATAGGTTATTACAGAATATTAAGTATAGTTGTCTGTGCCACACACTAGGTCCTTGTTGGTTGTCTATTTTATGTGTGTGTGTGTCTGTGTGTATATGTGCATATGTATGTGTGTCTGCGTCTGTGTGTGTGTGTATATATGTGTGTGTATGTGTGTATGTGTGTGTATATGTATGTGTGTGTCTATGTGTGTGTGTGTGTGTGTCTGTGTGTATATGTGTATGTGTGTGTTTGTGTGTGTTAATCCCAATCTCCCAGTTCACACCTCACCTTGCTGTTGCCTTTCGGTTCAGTTCAGTTAAGTCGCTCAGTCGTGTCCAACTCTTTGCGACCCCATGAATTGCAACACGCCAGGCCTCCCTGTCCATCACCATCTCTCAGAGTTCACTCAGACTCACGTCCATCGAGTCCGTGATGCCATCCAGCCATCTCATCCTCAGTCGTCCCCTTCTCCTCCTGC
>SJYF01000263.1:1152226-1164470 GCA_006410515.1 Procapra przewalskii | reverse complement strand
CTTAAAACTCAACATTCAGAAAACGAAGATCATGGCATCTGGTCCCATCACTTCATGGGAAATAGATGGAGAAACAGTGGAAACAGTGTCAGACTTTGCCGGGGTCCAGCCCTCGTGGATCCAGGGTAATTTGAAGCTGGGACGGAGTTGGCATCCTAAGAAAGAACTTATTTAATTACAGATATAAAGAGAGATTAGAAAAGGATAGTGTAGTAGGAAATATTAGTGGAGAAAAAGAGGCTGAATAGCTTGGTTTACGTGGGATACCAATAAAGCTTCAAGACAAGAAGCTTGCACCACCTACGTAGGCCACCGGTGCCCACTTGAATATCGGAGGGTGACCCGCCTTGGGCTCGCTCTCGCGTGGAACTTAAATGCCAGGGCAAAATTAGCAGGCTTGGCAAGCACCCATGCTCCAGATAGGAATTCAGCCAGAAAAGCGGAGAACAAGAAAGAACGATACGGGGAATCAGTCTTTCCAAAAACTGATCAGTTTTCTTTATTTTCAGGTTTGTTTATATACCTTTTTTTACACATAGAGACAAATCGAAATTTTAAAGTCATGCGGGGGTCAGCAGTCCTGACCTTTATCAAAATCAGGTGCTTCATATAAATGTATACAAAAAGGTCTTAGGGGTTTTTACATCATCTTCTGGCCATGAGGCCTGCTGACATTTTATTGTCCTTTCTGATAACGGTCAGTCAACCAGAAACTTATTTTCTAGTGGTGATTTTTCTTAAACCAGGCACCACCCTCCAAAGGTACCAGATAAAGTTGCATTCCTATAGGGTGAGGGTGTAGTGGGTCACAATTAAGAAAGGAATTTACTTAGCCTAAGTTAACATGATTAATCATAAAGGTTAATACTTTTTTCTCCTATATGCTAGTTATATTCATTATAAGGGCAGGGAATATGGAGACTTAGCAGCAAATATTGGCCCAACAAATGAAAAACCCTTCACCAATATAATTCCTAATCAACCCACTATACTAATAATTTCTAACTTCCTAAAAGAATCTGCCTTTAGTAAGTCTAAAACATCTCATGCCTCTCACGGTTGAGAGGCTGTAAACAATCACATGTGGCCGGACGAACCTGTTCAGGTGGGCTAGATAACCCTCAGAGGAGTTTGTAAGTTGAAACACTCTTGTCATGCCCGGGAATTTTTATTAACTGGAGCTGTAGGTTAACTCCTTCTCCGAGAGAGGTGATGAGGGAGAGCCCCCTGTAAAGTCAGAGGTGTAGGTGAGACCATAAAACAGTAAAGTAGGCAGACTCTGGTTTCAGAGGTAGATGCTCAGGAACAGGGGGTTTCCTGAGGCTTGATCCCACCTTTGCGCATGCAGAAGCCTCCTTCATCTCCTTTGCCATGGGCAGAGTTCCTCATGCTGGCTCTCGGCAAGACTTTATGTTTTGGGGCTCCAAAATCACTGCAGATGGTGACTGCAGCCATGAAATTAAAAGAGGCTTACTCCTTGGAAGAAAAGTTATGACCAACCTAGATAGCATATTCAAAACCAGAGACATTACTTTGCCAACAAAGATCCGTCTAGTCAAGGCTATGGTTTTTCCAGTGGTCATGTATGCATGTGAGAGTTGGACTGTGAAGAAAGCTGAATACGGAAGAACTGATGCTTTTGGACTGTGGTGTTGGAGAAGACTCTTGAGAGTCCCTTGGACTGCAAGGAGATCCAACCAGTCCATTCTGAAGGAGATCAACCCTGGAATTTATTTGGGAGGAATGATGCTACAGCTGAAACTCCAGTACTTTGACCACCTCATGCAAAGAGTTGACTCATTGGAAAAGACTCTGATGCTGGGAGGGATTGGGGGCAGGAGGAGAAGGGGACAACAGAGGGCAAGATGGCTGGATGGCATCACAGACTCAATGGACGTGAGTCTGAGTGAACTCTGGGAAATGGTGATGGACAGGGAGGCCTGACGTGCTGCAATTCATAGGGTTGCAAAGAGTTGGACACAACTGAGCGACTGAACTGAACTAAATATTCTTTTGGCCTGAAAAAAAACATCCCATTGCAAAAAAAGGATGACCATCCATAGAAGTAAATCATTTTCTTTTCTTCCTTTTTTTCCTCTGATTTTTTTTCCTTCTCTCCTGGTATACCTTTTCTCACTGATACAGGAAATATGTCAATAAAATTTAAATATATATTAATCTTCACTGGGTTCCAGGAAAACTAATGAGAACCGCAGGGAATGAGAACACGGGTGGCACATACCCTACCCTACTCCCTGAAAATGCAGATCGTTTTTAAAGGTGAACAGGATTAAACTTCCATGATGAGATATGTGTCAGTAATATGTCCACAAACTCAATTAAAAATCAAGGAACTATACTCAGTATCCTATAATAATCTATAAAGCAAAATAATCTATAAAATTATATATGTTACATATAATAATGAACTGATCTGCAAAACAGAAATAGACCCACAGACAAGGTGAACAAACTTGCTGTTACCCAAGGGGAAGGCGGCTGGAGGGATAAACTGATGAATTGGCGATGAACAGAGATACACACTAGTAGACCTAGAATAGATGATCAGCAGAGACCTACTCTATGGCCACAAGGAATTAGACTCAATATTTCATAATAACCTATAATGAAAAATATTCTTAATAAGAATACATGTATGTGTGTGTATAAAACTGACTCACTTTGCTATAAACTAATAGTGTCATGAATCAAGTATGTTAATAATTTTTAATTAAAAAAAGAAAAAAAAATCTCAGAGTGCAATTACCTGTGGGAATTCCCCAAGAGTGCCACGGCACATTGGCTGAATGCAGCTTTCCAGAGCATATAATGATTCCAAGAAAAATAATCTCTTACAACCCCTTCAAGCTCATCATGCTTTACTTTGAACTCTCTGTTTCATATTATTAGTCTGCTCGGAGAACATTAGGGAAAATAGCCATGGCAGAAAGCTACTGAAAGGTCTGTTCCATTTGGACATGTCCCGAGTACTTGGAGAGCATACAAAAGGTTTGGCACATTTAAGTTCAAGCACTGGTTTTCTGAGCAAAATCAGCTTCTCCTGAACTGAGTAGAACAGTGTGGCTGTTCGCCTTTGCCTGGGAAGATCCCTGGTGGGGAAATGGTCTGATGTTGACCTGTAAAGCAGAAAGAGAACCAGCAAACCATTGCTTCAACACTTAAATGAACCTGTGTCTAGAAATGCGTTCATAAGTGAATGTATGCAAGTCTTGTGTGGCGGCCGCCAGCTGCAGACTCTGCTCTGAGCGTCTCTACCCCTGTTGTATCCTGGAGTCATTAATCCACATGCTTTCACTTCTCATAAACTCTCCTCACCCCTCATGCGTAAGGTTCCCTGTGAACCCACTGCTGCCGTTAACACCATTCCAAGACTGATGTTAAGTTTTTATATCAGGCTTCAATAATATTCAGTTTATGTTTTAGCAACTCAACAGTCATATGGTGGGCCCTGGCCCAAGTGGGAGCCACTCAATTAATTCCCAGGTGCAAAGAGCACAGAGGCATGGCCGCCTTGACTTTCCCCCTTTTGGGTGAGACCCGAGACAAGAGAGGCCTTCAGATGGGGTGGTGGAGTGGCATGAAGGATGAGCTGGGTACCTGGCCTCTCTGAAGGAGGTCAGCTGAGAAGGGATGGGTTCTGTCCAGAGTCCTGAGAAGTAGGTAGGCATTAGTCAGAGGAAGATTAAGCAGAAGGTGTGGGGAAAGGGTTTGCAAAGCAGAGGAAGAGGAATGTGCAGAAGACTTGAGGGTAAAATAAAGCTGGGTGCATTGAAAAATCCGTTGTGCCCTTGGCGTCTTCAATATGTTGTACTTCCTGCTTAAACGTGTTAATTTAGCAGCCTGAGCTTGACATGGTTAGTGAGCTCGATGGAGAGTACTTCCCTCTAGTTGAATGAATCCGTCTGTGAAAGGAGCTCACACACGTCCTTTGCTGTTGGGCCAAAGCAGAGAAAGCAGGAGGCTTCATGGGCAGCCTCCCTCCAGCCCTGCTCAGAGCTGTGTCTTGGCCTTGGGTGACCGGTATTCCTGTCAGATTCCCTCCCTCCCTCAACCTCGGAGAAAGGGGGAATGCTGAAGACCGTGGTGTTCTTGATGGGAATGGTGGTACCATGGGAGCAGGCACATGTTTGAAAAAAGGCAACTAATGATACATTTAAGATTTATATTAAAAAAAAAGAGATGCATGTACTTTTTGGATATGGAAATTATGTGTCTGTTTTTAAAAGAGGGCAAAAGTTGCAAATTTTCTCAAATGGAAAAATTGTTGAAGAAACACAATTATTATAATTTTTAATAATGTGTAAGTCATAAAATGAGGAGAGAAATGGCAACCCACTGCAGTGTTCTTGCCTGGAGAATCTCTTGGACAGAGGAGCCTGGCGGGCTACAGTCCATGGGGTCACAGAGAGTCAAACGCTACTAAGCAACGAACACACACACACATGAGTCATGTACACACAAATTTTACTAGTTCACAGTCGATGGAATAAACTGTGTGTCACTTAATATTCAGTTCAGTTCAACCACTCAGTCGTGTCCAACTCTCTGTGACCCCATGGACTGCAGCACGCCAGGCCTGTCCTCCCATTACCAACTCCTGGAGCTTACTCAAACTCACGTCCATCGAGTCAGTGATGCCACTTTACACTACAGGCCACCCATTCCAGGCACCATTATCACAAAGCTTTATGTGGTGCTGAATGGAGAGGCCAGAGCGGGAAGTTGTGCTGCTTATTACTTCTGCGATATTAGGCAATGGGCAGTGAGAGGTCCTCGGGAGGCTGCTAGGCTAGAAGCAGTGCTCAGAAGCACAGAGACACCGTGAGTGCCAGGAAGTGTGACCTTAGCCTGGCTGTCACAGGTCATCGTCACCTAGAAATACCAGCTGGAAGAGACGACCTTTATATTTCTAGACTTCTAAACACTCTGGCATTTAAATTCTTATTCTTTGATATGAAAACCAAGCTAACAGGAACAGACTAACAGGAACAGAGGGAGGAGGTCTCTTGGAGCAGGAGAGGTAAAGGCAAGGTTCAGCCCCATCCATCCTGAAGACACCGCGGCGACCAAGGGAAGGGCATTTGGGAAGGGAGCCCCAGCGACTCCCCTGAGGCTGGCCCTGGCTGCTCATCTACAAACCAGTTCAGCAGAATGCCCCGAGGGAGGCGAGGGAACAGCAAGGCCTGGGAAAGAAACACAGAGATCCTTAAACCTGAAATGAAGGAAAACATATTCATTTGGCTTTAAATAAGGCCTTAGGCTGAGTTTGAAATTGGATTTTACTCTAGAGTTGGGGTGAGCATATCAATAGCTAGTGTATCGTTCTTCACTTGTGTGTGTTGGTTTGGGGAGTGTTGGATAATGTATTTGGAAAATGTTAGCTTTCAAAATATCCTGCTTTATGTATTATATAACTATGTCTTAAAATGCCGTGTAGCTTTTACCATTTCTTTTTAGTTTTCAGCTTACGGCTGCATGGATTCAGTGAAATGTCCGACTGTGATTTCTGGGTATTACATTTTTAGCTTAATGACTTTATTTTTGCACAAAAGCTTACATTTTATTCATATGCATATAACGATTTTATTTTACAGGATCACATTTTTTAAGCTGTATGTATTGAACAAAGATGCTAAATTTAAAAACAAACCACAAAAGCTTTGGTTATGTTATTTTAGAAATTAGCTACTTAAAGCAGACATTTTGTGTTGTGGGACATCTCAGCGGATTCAATGTTGGATGTGTGCTGTGAATGCCCAGGCTGCGGCACCGAGGTTCTCTACAACTTACTTAACCCAAGAACTCCTTTTTTCTTTCCTGCACATTGGCGTTTCCTCAGACGGCTTTTGCAGACCGATTCCTAGCGATGATACTCATACACACAGTAAAGTATGATTATTTTGACAGCTCGGACCTGTTGGTTTGCAGGGAGGAAACCGACGCACGTGCCTTTCTTTGGGACAGAGCGTTTGATCCCGGTGCCTCCGCATTTGCGCCCACGGCACGTGTGCAGCCCTCTGTCCGCCTGACTCTTGGTGACCCCACGGACGGTAGCCTGCCAGGCTCCTCTCTCCATGGGGTTCTCCAGGCAAGAAGACTGGAGCGGGTTGCCGTTTCCTTCTCCAATATAGACCATGTTGTATCACTTAATTACCTGTTTAGCAGCAGAAATTACTTAGATGCAGCCCTTGTTAATTCCTTGTTGTAAACGGCTTTCCATATATCTGTAGCTGTGTCTGTTAAAGAGCTGACTGCGCCTTATGTCCGTTACTGAAGGCATTAAACTTTTGCCGTTTTGTTGCACTAGGTTCCTGAAATAATAACAGAGAATTACGCATGGTGGCATAACTATAGTTATTTCATCATTAAAGGATAATTCAGCTAAAAAAATGTATACTGGAAAATAAGATTGCCTTTGAAGAAGAACACAATACTTTGCATTTTAAAGTTTGATTTTTTAGCTATAGTGATCAGAACAATATTCAGTTTTTAAAAAAGAATTAAATCTAGAGAATATGCCACATTTGCCTAAAGTGTCTGCTTCTAAAATACCTCCCACACCGATGTGGATTGAATGCAGTCAGTGAAAGTGACCAACATCACTGAAAGACAAAAATAAACAGCTGCTCTCGAAATATGATAAACTCAAACTATGCATTTTCAGCGAGCATCTTTAATATGAAGATGTTCATTTTTACTTCACAGTGTCATATAAAGGGGCTTAAGTATTCCTGAATGGAATACAGGTGTAATTCACCTGATCCCTAAGAGAACTGGATCTTGTTTGTGCAGATGGAACAGATGCAGTAGAAACGGGGAGGCAGCTGCCTCTAAATCACTGCCTCTTTCAGCGTTTTATTCTTCCTTAGTTGTCGGCCAAAAAGGAAGCCCCCCCGAGTGCTCCCCGCTGTCGCGGAGCATCGCTCTGGCGTCTGTGCGGGGCACAGCTCGGTGGCGTCCTGCACGCAGCTCTGTGGCTGCCGACTCTCGGGCTCTGCTCGTGGTCCATTTCTGTTCCGAGGACATAGGGGCGAGGCGGGGCTGAGGAAAGCTTGATTTAACTGGGGTGGGAGACAGGGCAGTGTAGGCAGCAAAGAATCCTGTGCCATGCCCTATGACCTTTCTCACAAGCACTTGAGGTTCAAACTAAGAAAAGTGAATGGCAACGTTATGTTATTTTTTAACGTCTGGATTCAGATGCAGAACTGAATTTAGAAATGAGCTTAGATCATGTATTAAGGTTTGAAAAACTTATAGGATTAACTGGAAACAATTCAAACATTCATCAGCTAACACAGATAATCACATTAGGGTGAAAGTGAAAATGTCAGTCACTCAGTTGTGTCCAACCCTTCATGACCCCGTGGACTGTAGCCGCCAGGCTCCTCTGTCCATGGGATTCTCCAGGCAAGAATCCTGGAGTGGGTTGCCCTTTCCTTCTTCAGGGGAATCTACCAGACCCAGGGACTGAACCTGGGTCTCCTGCACGGCAGGCAGGCTCTTTCAAGTCTGAGCACGGGGAAGCACACTGGGGTCCACGCGTACAGAGGGCTACTGCTCAGCAGTAAAAAGGGATGTCACCAATGCGTGCAGCGACATGGGTGGATCCTGAAAACGTCATGCTGAATGACAGATGCCAGACACGGAAGAGCCTATAGTGTGTGATTCCATTTGTATGAACTTTGAGGAGGGGAAAAACACAATCACAGAAGGCAGAGCAGTGATTTCACGGGTGGGGGGGGGCAGGAAGGGACCTCACAAGGGAACCTTATGGGTAATGGAAGTGTTCTATGAGGTAACTATTAAGACTGTTTGTCAAATCTCACCAAACGGTGAATTTAACATTGGTGAGATTTATTGTATTTAAATTAAAATCAAAACTGGTTGAAAAAAAAGTATGGTATAATTCACTAGTGGGGGAGGGGATCCTAGAATCTGTTAATTCCTGGAAGTGACCAGAAAAATTGTAGGGCAGCTGAGCTTCATCCAAAATCTGGGATGAACATCAGGAAAAATGTAAAGTGGTGATGAAAGCTACAAATGAGAACCCATGAGCTCTTCTTGGTCACAGCTATTGAACATAGAAACCATCTAGCCTAGTACTTAGCACGGAGAGGCACTTAATAAATGCTGAGGGCTGTCATTTTTTTCGTTGATGCTATTATTTCATCATTATTTCGAATAGTGCGTTATGAGTGTCTAGACAGCATTATAGAAGCTGTGAACAGAGAAAACCTTTATCCTACCTACCGGTGGAAAGAGCCTGTGAGTTAACTGGTTCTGATGATTTGAAACACACAAAAGGAGGTAGAATTTATCAGTGACTGATTTAGGCTAATTAGTGAACTGTAATGTATCACAGAAGCGCTTAGAGCATTATTTCACAGACATATCCTTAGCTTTTTTGTGTGTCAAATCTTGTCTGAACTGATTCAGTCCATGGGGAAGACTCTCAGAAGAACTTTGTATTGGATGAGAGTTAAGAGTTCCAAAATCTGCAAGTATTGAACAGAATCAGTGGCTGGTGTAGGACATCGAAATCATTTTGACATGTTTTTTTGGACATGTGAGAGATAGAAAGTGCCAATCAAGACCGTAGGAATGTGAGGTTCTTGTTACCCCTAATCATCACATACGTGTACACCAAAGAGAAAACGTAATAGCCAAGATTGATTGGCTTTTAATGTGACTGGCACTGCACTGTGCTAAGTGATTTCAAGAATTATTATGACTAAACTTCATCACAAGCTTAAGAGATACTGCATAAGAGCACAGAGGCTGCGCGTGTATTGAGAAGACAATCAGAGTTTGAGTCTGACTACTGTTTGGGAGCCGCGGATGAGAACCCTGGAAGGAACCTTGGTGACATTCCATTTTACCAGCTCTGTTTGGCCAGCATCACACTTTGGATGTCCAGTAACCTGTCCTGGGAGTGGGATGCAGAGAGAACAGACATCGGGCCCAAGCTCTCTGACCTCCGAGCAGTGAGCCCATAGGAGAGCAGCGTATGTTAGGGGATCAGTCAGTGATCATTGAAAGAACCCACAGTTTCACATGTTTGAGTTCTTAGAAAGCAGAATTTGTGTGCAAGCAACCCTTGCTTTTTCAAAGTTTGCTTTCTACTTCGATTTGACCAAAGACCTATATTAGTACCTGCTTTCATTAAACAAAGCAAATTCAAAGAGGACTTGCAAAAAAAAAAAAAAAAGACAAATGGTGGAAACGGTGTCCAGCCTTTGTTTTTGCAAGAGCCCTTACAAAGGCAGCAGGAACCGTGATCAGCAAGGTCGGTGTTGCCAGCTCTTTTCCCAGGGAAGCATGCTCTGCATCTCAGCCGCCAGCCGCCAAGGCTTTGCGCTGTGTCTCTGAGCCTCTGTGCTTTATCTCCATTTGCTTTTTGCAGCCTTTCGCAAGATGGGTCCTAAGGTAGTGGCTTCTCCTTTCAGATAGCAGGGGAAACCCATGCTAGATTCATAAGGCAGAAAAGACACCAAACATAGCCGAAGGTTAATTATACATAAAGAGGCTCAAGTTATTTTCATGGCCGCTTGTCTATTTTGAAGTCCGTTTGAGGCAATGGTACAGACTCACTGCTCTGTAAGATTTCACACAGTCACGATAACTTGAGTTTTGATAAATCTTTAATTATATAGGAGGGTTATCACACTGGGACATTTGTGGATCCTAAATGAGAGAAGCGGTTAGCATGCAAACTCTAATGGGCACATTTATCATTTCTTTATCACACTGTGCTTCCGGCCTGTTGTTGCCTATTTTCTAAGAAAGTAGAAATGCTGTTTCTTAGAATAAAAATGTTCTTTCTAGTGCAGGCAGTAGATTGAAGCTGTCCAGATTGGTTCTTTAATGAAACAGGCAACATTCCAATGGAACTGACAAGCTTTATTTCTATTTGTTGTATTTTTTTTGTCATTACAGATGGACCCGATTCAGAAAGCTGTAATAAATCATACTTTCGGGGTTCCTCTTCCTCATCGAAGAAAGCAGATCATTTCGTGCAACATTTGCCAGTTGAGATTTAATTCTGATGTAAGTTTACCGTTTAGTATTCACTGAAAAAATGCAGTTTGCTGTTCTAATCTTGCAGAAGAGATTTCTGAAACATTTTTCTCCAATGACTGAGCTTGTCAAAACTCAATGATAACATTTTAACTCCTTATGTGCTTTAATTTTGGAGTTTACTATATTATGAAGCAAACCGCTTGTGGTTTAATGGTAATTCTTAGTCTCCTAGGAATGCTAAATTTAGATAACACACTTGTTTTTGGGGAACAGTCTGAATTTAGGACTAACAAGATTTTCAATAAATACCATCTCTGAAATAAGGTAGGTCCCAGGTGATATTTCAAGGCCATTGCAGCCCATATGGAAAATACTGCCACTCCTCCTCAGCCTGCCCTGGTGTAGAGTTGGTCCTGAGATAGCAGAAAAGAAAAGGAATGCTGGTTTGGAAGGAACAAAAACTGATCATTTGTGGGTGTGCTTGGCAAACTGAGGGCCCCAGCCTATCAGTGTGACCCCTCCTGGGTGCCCTGAGCTGGCCCTAAATTGATGTGCTCTATGGAGATCTGGGTTCTAGAGAATGTTGGGCCTTCCCGCATTTAATCGCAGAGGCAAGTAGGCCCCTTAGGCGATGATGAAGGCAGCCCAAGAGAGATCAGGCGGAGGAAACAGGTGTGTCACAGAGTGGCTTTCTCCTTCTGTGAGAACATTCCATTTTGTATAAAGTTTGCTACTGTCTTATGATCTCATCCTTACTGGTACAATCACCAGATGATTTTATAACATTTCCTCTGCTGACTTATAAAAGTGGAGAGGAGGCTGCCTGCATAGCGCTCGAATGGGCTACTGTCAATATTAAGAGAATACGGTAAGCATGCAGCATTGATTTGAAAGGATGTCTTTTGTTTCTTTTTATTTCACTGTTTTTTTTTAAATAATTAGCACCTTGATTTGAATTTTAAGAAAATTACTATAGCTTGAATGGCACCCCACTCCAGCACTCTTGCCTGGAAAATCCCATGGACGGAGGAGCCTCGTAAGCTACAGTCCATGGGGTCGCTAGAGTCAGACACACCTGAGTGACTTCACTTTCACTTCTCACTTTCATGCATTGGAGAAGGAAATGACCACCCACTCCAGTGTTCTTGCCTGGAGAATCCCAGGGATAGAGGAGCCTGGTGGGCTGCTATCTATGGGGTCGCACAGAGTCGGACACGACTGACGTGACTTAGCAGTAGCAGCAGCAGAATTACAAATATTTCAAGTGATTAGTATTATGTAATATTCTCTTCCAGCTGGTATAAAAAACGTTTCCCTGACGTACAAAAAAGAGTTCTGAACTTAGCAGTGCAATCTCGATCATTTAAAAATACTCAGCAAACAGTTGTATATTTCCATAATTGTTAAATGTATCCTTCTTTATTCTGAAATTTCACTTTGGAACTGATTGGATGATGTTGAGGAAGTCTTTCAGGAGCCACAGTTCCACCCTTTACAGCTAACGGGTCTCCTTCAAACATCAACCTTTCTGCCAACAGTTTCACTGTTAATGTTTTTATCCATGTTAAGGAAACTTTCTGTAAACGAAGTCTTAGAAAAAGACTTCAAGCTTATTGAACCCAATCTGCCACTAAATGAAAAGAAACCATTGGCTAGATCAAGACTAAGTTTCTGGGTGGACTATCTTCAGTAATGGGTGACTCAACACTTCGTGACAGTTGATCCTTTTTTTTCTTTTTATATCTTTTTAAGTGTTTCTACTCGGAGAAGGCAATGGCAACCCACTCCAGTACTCTTGCCTGGAAAATCCTATGGGAAGAGGAGCCTGGTAGGCTGCAGTCCATGGGGTCACAAAGAGTCCGACATGACTGAGCAACTTCACTTTCAGTTTTCACTTTCATGCATTGGAGAAGGAAATGGCAACCCACCCCAGTGTTCTTGCCTGGAGAATCCCAGGGACAGGGGAGCCTGGTGGGCTGCCATCTATGGGGTCGCACAGAGTTGGACACAACTGAAGTGACTTAGCAGCAGCACCAGCAAGTGTTTCTACGAATCTTCCAGATGGATATCAAAATCAGATTTTAAAAAACTAGAAATGCTTTTAGATATGCTTTAGGAAACACTATATTATGATTATTAACATAAGGAACATAATAAAAATAAAGATTTGCATAGTTCTTATCTAAAATGCAAACATTTTATT
>SJYF01000263.1:1104957-1130789 GCA_006410515.1 Procapra przewalskii | reverse complement strand
CCTTCCACCCTGCTTCCCCTTAGCTGGAGCTGCGCAGGAGAGGACAGCTTCAGATCCCACATCCTCTGGGCTGGGAGGGGCGCTTAGACGTCTCAAGTTCCTTAGAGTGAAATGCCCATGAAACAGATTTTGTTTGCTCATGCCAAAGCTCTGTTTTAATAGAACCTTTGTAAGTTATTATGAAAACACTCTTAACATCGATGTTTCTGCGTCACTGAGACTGCTGATGCCATGCATCCTCCTCCCATTCGCGTGGCTGACTGTGGGCCATTCGTGGAGGATCCCCAGGAGATGAGGCTGAGGACCGGTTGGAGGAAAAGCAAACTCTTCCGCAAAGGGGTTGTGATGTGATAAAGACTTAATTAAATGAAAGACGAGATGGAGATTCCAGAAATCACACTGAAATTTAGTCTTTGTTTAAGGCTCTGAAAGTTTACTTATTTAAATCTGATTCCCACAAAGTAAAAAATAGCCTTTCCTATAATAATTCTGTAAGTAAAAAGCCTGAGGTTTGAGGAATATTCATGTGCTTGAGGTCATACAGTTCGTGAGTGGGAAGCCAGACTTTAAGTGAAAATTAGTTTCCTTCCATTTTACTTAGAATAAGATTAATGCCTAATGTTTGAGTACCGTGGGATCATGATCTTCTGGGCTGCATTAATTGTAAACTGATTTATATATATGTATTTGCGTCTACACACCAATTTTGAACCAATGTTTTGTATCTTCTTCACTTGAAGTTAGTGAAAAATGAATGATTTACGAAAGGTATTTAAAATAGATGGTTGAAATTCAGGTAAGATTGAAAAAAGAATCACAAGATTATATTTCTGTGTCTCCTGGAAACTATTTTTTTCAAAGGCATGAGGAAATTATTTTAATTTTTAAGCATTCTTAGTGTGTGATGGGAAAGGGCAGCCAGGGAAAATGAAGGGACATGAAAGGCTATAGATTGGAAGGGCTCCTGGGACAAGTAGTGCTCAGTTTTGAAGTTCAAGATGTTAAAATCTTGGGGAATTTCATCAGCCATTTGTGGGTCCCTTTAGGAAGGAGAGGGTCTTTTGATGTATTCTGTCAAAGTCAAATAGGATCTCAGAAACTTAAATTCTATTGCATGGTGGTAAGAAGACATTACCTGGCTTTGATGAGAAAACCCTTGAGTCTTGATTTCAGGTAGAGAATTTGGGAAAGTGGGTGTGCCCGCCATATCAGGAAAGCAGCGATCTAGTAAGAACTGACAAGGGATTGTATGGAAGGTGTTTGGGGCTGTTCAGGGATGAGACTCAGCATCTCCCATAGACATTTATTTACTCCATGCTATCCAGAGAAATACTTTTTAAAAAGAAAGACACGCTACATTCTTATCTCTTAAAATCACACAGCTAGAGAAATGCAGAGCACTTTGTTGCCTCATTTTGGTAAACATTAGCTAAAAAATAAGTTTTGCAGGCTTCATTAACTGTGCCTGCCTGCTCACTTGCCCTTTCATCTTTACACTGGCCAGGAAGCCTCTCTTTGTCTGTTTATCAGGTTTAAGCATAATAAGAAGAATGTAGATGCATTCATTACACTAATGTAACTCTGGCTGTGGCATAAATCAATCAGAGTATGTCCACTGGCTCTGATTAATTAAATGTTGCTTATGCAGCATCCAACGGTGTCCTTTGTCCACTGGCAAATCTCTTCCAAGTGGTGAGCTAGGAATCCCGAACTTTCCATTTTGTGGTTTTAACACCATTAATATGGAACTTCCAAACTGGCTATGCTTGTCTGCATCAAAGGGGCAGCAGTGGGAGGAGCCTGGAAGACCGTTTTCACAGTCTAGGGAGCCCAGCTGGACATACTGCAGACCACTTCCACAACTCTTGTGCCACTCAGACACACAGCCACGGAAGTTTAAGTGGCTTTTTGATTATACTTCAGTGGCTGTGTGTCTGAGCAGTTCCGCTGTGGGCCAAAGAAGAAATATTCCAGACATTGTGAGCCAGAAACTGGCTAGAATATCACAAAAATGGTTCTGTCTAGTTTCAGTGTTAAAGATAGAGCATCATAGGAGAAACTGGAAGATCTCTATCAGAAAGAGGCTTCTTTTTTTAATCTGTTCCCTTCCTCCTGGATCTGTTTTTGTTTTGTTTTTGATAAATATTTGCATTAAAGGCAGAAGGATTTGAAAAATTCTGTCTGGTGTCTGGAGAGACTGTGAACCTGGAGACAGAAATGCCTGGTCATGCTCACATCTCTCCTTTGGAATTTACTCCCTACAGACCTCAGGTGAGTCACCTAAAAGGTATGAGCCTCAGTGTCCTTATCTGTGAAATGGATACAATACAATGCAATTTTGAAGGAAACTGCAAACCTTATAGGCGTCCCTTCAGCCATATGTAGAATATGTTAGTTGACAAATATTTGACAGCTATTTGTATGAGGGGCAAGAAGCAATAGAACGGGACATAGAACAACTGACTGGTTCGAAATCGGGAAAGAAATATGACAAGGTTGCATACTGTCACCCGCTTTTTTAACTTATGTGTAGAGTACATCATGCAAAATGCCAGGCTGGATGAATCACAAGCTGGAATCAAGATTTCTGGGAGAAATATTAACAGCTTCACATATGCAGAGGATGCCACTCTAGTGGCCGAAAATAAAGAGGAACTAAAAAGCCTCTTGGTGAAGGTGGAGGAGGAGAATGAAGAAGCTGGCTTAAAACTCAACACTTAAAAAACAAACATCATTACTTAGTCCCATCACTTCACAGCTAAAAGAAGGGCAAAAAGTGGAAGCAGTGACAGATTTTTATTTTCTGGGCCTCCAAAATCTCTGCAGGTGATTGCTGCAGTCGTGAAACTAAAAGACGCTTGCTCCTTGGAAGGAAAGCTATGACAGCCCTAGACAGCGTGTTAGAAAACAGGGGCATCACTTTGCCAACAAGTCGTAATACAGTCAAAGCTACGTTTCTCCAGCCGTCAGGTACGGATGTGAGAGGTGGACCATAAAGAAGGCCGAGTGCTGAAGAACTGAATCTTTCAAATTGTGGTGCTAAGGAAGACTTTTTGAGAGCCTGTTGGACAACGAGGAGATTAAACCAGTCAATTCTAAAGGAAATGAACCTGAATGCTCATTGGAAGGACTGATGCCTAAGCTCCAATACTCTGGCCCCTGATGTGAAGAGCTGACTCATTAGAAAAGACCCTGATGCTGGGAAAGATTGAGGGCAAAAGGGGTGGCAGAGGATGAGATGGTTAAGTAGCATCACTGACTCAATGGACATGACTCTGAGCAAACGCTGGGAGATAGTGGAAGACAGGTGAGCCTGTCATGCTGCAGTCCATGAGGTCGAAAAGAGCCAGACATGACTTAGCGACTGAAGAGGAGCAACGTTTTTATGATTCTTAGGGCGCTGACACATGCTTTGCTGCTCACCTGAAAATTGGTGCAGAGTATTTGTGGTGGTTGGATCAAGTCTAAGCTGTTGTGCCCAATGGACATTAAACCAGACAGAACCAGAGATGCCTGAGGGCCCTTTCTTCTTTGTGTGGTCCCTGCAGTGAGCGTTTCTGGGGGCCCCCAGCTCAGCTCCACTCAGCTTTGGTGATTTAGCCAGCCACAGCCATTGCAGACAGTGAGGATACTGAGTATCAGAAGGTAGCCAATCCAAAATTTTAATCTGTGGAGGAAAACCTACAATTAGTATTTCCGCAGATAATTAGGACCAGACACGTTTTTAGACTCTAGCAGTTTACTTTCACATTAATGAAGAAATTTTTTCCACTCAGTGACCTGATAATAACCTTTTGTGCCATCACGCTATTTTAGGGACAGGGAACATTTCACACTGGCAGTGCAATGATTTATGTCGGGTGCGTGAAGAAAGTTGGGAGGTGATTCAGGAGGCTCACTCGCGCTTCTCTAGCTTTCGCCTACTGTACCAACCACATCGCCGCTCCTTCAGAGTGACAAGCCTCGTGAGGGTGTGGACCCAAAAATCTTGATCAAATATAGAAATGTTGAAGACACATTAATACGTGAATAAAGTGTGTTGCTGAAGAGTAAAGCGTGTGATGTCATCCTTTTGAATGATGATGTACAATGGTGGTGGTGGCTTACTTGCTAAGCCATGTCCAGTTCTTGTCACCCCGTAGACTCTGGCCTGCCAGATTCCTCCCTCCATGGGATTTTCCAGGAAAAAAAACTGCAGTGGGTTGCCATTTCCTTTTCCATAATTATCATTCAGCCAACAGATATTATGCACCTCTGATATACTTAATGATAGAAAATAATTCCTGAAAGTCCCTCTGTATCCTGTATCAGTAATACAAGATAATCTGTTTACAGGTAATTCTACATTATTCCTCCTCTTTATTTAAGCTTTTCAGATTTTCTACTCCGTGGACTACTTTTAAAAGTATTTTCAGACAACTGTTATTAAAATAGTAAGTCATCATTGTGCTTTTACAAATGATGGAATTAAAATGCAGGGCCTGCTTCCAGATATACAGAAGCAGAAACATATTAATATACAGAAATATATAGTAGTCAAATTAAGTAAGACAGTAGTGCCCAGTTCAGCATGATAGTGTCAGAAGGATGCAGTTTGCACCTGGAGGCCCCCTGAACTGGCAGCTCTATGACCGAGCATTCTAGTCCATCATTTATTCCAGACCTTTCCAAAATCCTTTGTTCCAATGAACTAAGCATCAAGTCATCCTGTCCTATATCACGATCACCAACACTGTACCTGTCGCAAAACCCCAGTGAACTCTCCTGCGCCCGCCTTTTCCCTGACTGGCAGCAGCAGCAGCCAACGGTGGCGACTGTTCCCTCCGGAAGCTCTCTTCTCTCTTGACTGCCGCGATGCCGATTCCTCATGGTTTTGTCCTATTTCTGCCCGTTGTTGCATCTTCTCCATCTTCTTTTCTTGCTCCGCCTCCGCAGTGCCTGTCTGCGTGTTGGAATGCCCCACAGCATAAACATGTTGAAAACATAAATATTTAAATGAGCAGATAAATAAGCACATCACAAAAGCTCCTCTTTAACCCAAAGGCGTGACACTCATAATGCAGGCTTCAGGAAGTGGGATCCCAGTCAGCAGAGCAGCTCATCCCTTTGAAGTTTGTTTGCAGGACTCACCCTGCAAAGGTGAAAACACTTCCTTGAATAAATGACCTCAACAAACAGGGACTCCACAATTTCTTGTTGAAAACTGAATTTTGGAAAACGTTTATAAACTCCATGTTTGATTTTTTTCTTGGTTTCCGTGCAGCTTGAATCACTGAATCATTCTTGAAGTTCTTTTGTTGTTTTAACACATTAAATTAGCTCATTACAGCTGAATATGTAGTGGAACATAGCATCTGTTTACGCTGTAATAATATAAAAATTACTTACTAGTAACAGAATAAAGAGCAATTTGCAAAAGCTAATCATATTTGTGCACTTATCTGCAAAAGGAAATTGCTAATATATGCCCAAGGGGGGGAATCACTTGCTGGTTTAAGCAGTAGAAGCATTGATAGTAGCAAGCACGCTTAGACAACTCTATATTTAGGATCAGATCCAAAATGTCCCAGCGTGTCGTGAAAACATAGATGTTCATTAATTTGTTCACTTACTTGACCTTGGAAATTCAAGCAGCCTAGAGATTCAGATCATATCACAGAAAACCCAGTGGTCTAGGAATTTCTCAAGCTTTGCCAAGTGAGAATTTCAGTTACCCTTATTTAGAGAAAGCCCACTTCCCTACTTTTTTTAGTGCTAATAACAAGTATCATGGGAAAAACACCTGTCAAATGTAGTTCTTGTTTTGCCCTCCTGCCCCAAACCATAGAAATCAGAAGTCTGTTTAAAAATTTCTGACTAACATTAGTAAATGTTGAAAAAAATGGTTTCAGTAATCTCACTGTGTTGCAGCATTTTCTTTGTTTCGTTACATGTAGAAACCAGAGTGTGAAAAATGTATAATTATTGAGAATTTTAAATAACACATTTATAAAATTTTAATACATTTTAATATATAAAATGATTAGAGCACATATCTTGGCTCTTTTGATCATAATAGAGACAGAATATTTGAAATTAAGATTAGTTTTTTTGTTCCTTGTACTTATCAGGGGGAGAGAAAGAAATCTATATGAAATATCTTTAACTTCTCTTTTTCTAGAAGCCAGAATGAAACCTATTTCAACTAAGATAGTTTCACTTCAGACATGTTAATAATATTCATTGAGCACGGTCTCTTCTGCGTTTAGTCGGCCTTTGATTAGGACTCCCATCCTGCCTTCTTGCTTCTGACCTGCCCTTTAATAAGGTTCCTGTAAATGGCTAATTTCGTCCACTGCAATTTTCACTCACAGAGGAGGACCAGGCTCTGCCGGGTTGGGAGGCTGTTTCATGGTAACTGGCAGCAGTCAGACTTTATTAATCCTCATTTTACTGCTCTGCTGATACAACCTTTATCCGTATGAATCTGGTTTCCAGAGACCAGACACTGAGGGCATGATGTCTTGTGTAACAGAGAGAAGTGTATCCTCTGAAGCCACAGAAATGCGCTTCAGGGGCTCTGAGGAGCTCGGATCTGTGTGTCTCCGTGCAGAAAGAGTTCAGTGAGAGGCAAGTGATGGGCACAGAGGAGCTTGTTAGAACAGGCCGCTGGGAGCCTTACAAGCAAGCGATCAGGGGAGAGCCGCGTGGAGAACTTCTTGGGCTACAGTTTTATAATGAAAGGAAAAGTGGGGTGTGGAGAAGACCGTCTTCTTTCTCATTCTTGAGGAAACACCCCGCTTGCATCATCAGTTCCTCTCCTGCACGGGTGGGGAAGGTTTCCTGTGCCCATGTGATCAGACTGGCGTTGTCATGGAGCAATGGAAGTAGTCAAAAGGTGGATGGCCCATGTGTACTAAGGGTGGCAAGTCACTGCGGGTTTCAGTGTAGAGCCACCTTGTATTCTATTTTCGCTTATAGCGCAGGCAGAGGAGCGCGTCCTAGGAGCCATTAAGCTGCCGAGGTCGCCAGGCGGGAGGTGGGCCTCAGGCCACCGCTGCTTCCCAGTTGGGGGGCGTGTCTCATTCTCCTGTTGCATCGTCTGTTTTTTGGATTTTTTGCTGAGCAACCCTGCTTGGTTTGTGGCTAAGCAAACCTACATTCTTGAGTGATCATTAACTTACAGGGTCTCCTATACTTTTTTCCTTACTTATGATTCCTTTTCTTATGATTCTCAAAGAGTTGGACATGACTTAGCGACTGAACAGCAGCCTGATTCTTTAGTGGAATTCAGCTACCCGCTTTGTTCCTTTACTCTCTTCCTTTCACTTTCTTTCTAGTTAAGTCAGTTTAATGTGAGGATAAAAAGAGAATGATTCACTCTATGGCTGAAACTTGAAGATTTCAAGCACTTTAAGAAAAACACTTTTTTAAAAAGCTGAGTGATGAAGTATACTCCAGCTCAATGGAGAATCTGAAACTCTGTTATTTGGAGGCTTAGTTCATTCATTTAAATGCTGCAGCTGATTAAGAATTGTGTTTCAGTGGTTAAACAGGAAAAAATCTTTTATTTGCCTTTCAAATAGCATTTCCCAACGGCTTCAGTCACCATCTGTTGCTGATAACTCCTCAATTTAGCTACAGCCCAGACTTCATCGCTTGTCTCTACACCATATAGCTAACTGCAGAGCGCACATTCTATTCAGTTGTTTTAAAGACTTCTTAAACCCCACATTTCCCAACCCAGCTCACGCTCTTCCCCTAGACATCTGGGCCTCTTGGAATATCAGCAGCTCCAGGAGATGGAACCGCTAATCTTGCGTTTACAAGCAGAATCCACTGAAGCATCTTTGTGGCCGCTCATCAAAATTCACCATGAACGCTTGACAGTTATAACTCACATACTAATCACACATGTGCACTCTCCCCCACTCTCACTGTCGTCATCCAGCTAGTAGAGGTGGGCATCTCTTCATGAACCTTCAGAAGAGAACCCTCTGCCCTTCCCCATTCTTGCTCTCCTCCTCCCATGCACTCTCTTTGTTCCTGCCAAAGTGAGCTCATAAAAATGCAAACGTGTTTCTATGTCTCTGTTTGTTAAGACCCTTGAGCAGCCTTCCATTTGAACAGAGAGTAAAGAACATAATCCTGAAGCGCACCTAGAGGTCTCTGTGCCAGAGCTGGCACACGGCTAAGACACTCCCTGATGCCCGAAGGCTTCACATTCAGGGATATCATCGAATACTTTATTTGGCACATCAGCACTGATTTATTGGATCTGGTATCGAAAGAACTGTAGTGGACCCTCAGATAAAATGATATTAATAAGAGTATCTAAAGCATTGACCTGCCACGAACCATGAGGGAAATGCTATGAATTAATGATCACAGATATCAACGACCTTCATTAATGAGCTGAATATCTGTTTAGTCTCACATTCTATGCAGGACGAGCCATAGTGAAGTCACATAATAGGAATGCTTTCCATTGTCCACTCTCCCTGGATTGAGAGGAGTTACAAGTGCGGTTTCTAGAATGCGAGCCCTTCCTCTAGGGTTGAGCTGCTCTAACATCCAGGATCTCAGTCTCCTTATCCATAAGATGCCGTTGACAACCGTAATTGCCTTGTAGGTCCCTGTAAAATATCAGTGAGAATGTTTGTGTATAGCCTGTATAGCACACCTCATGGCCGGGAGAAACACTCCATGCATGCCTTACTCTACCACTCATGGGCAAAAGACCAGTGACTTTGTGTACTTACGACACAGTGAACTCTTCTTCCAAGTACTGCCCTGGGAAAAAGCACCCTGGTGAGAACGCACCGAGAATCACTGAACAATACGAGGGCCCTGACGTCACGCTTCGGCACCTGATGTGGACATTTTCTTTAAACACTAAACTCGGGATTAGCACTCTTTCTTGCTATCACAGCTCCTCTATACCACGGGCAATCAGGAAACAAACATAACTGTGTTTATGTAATGAGAAGAAATTTTGGCATAACAAGAAATCGGGCATTTATATGTGTCCAGATAAATCAGTCTTCCGGAGTCATTGCTCAATCTTCTCTGAAAGTTAATCCAAGGCTAAAGCCATTTTTTTCTCTAACTTTGGTGAATGAAAATTGAAAACAACAATGAATGCTTTTTTCTGCCTACCAGATATTTTCTAAGTCCAGGAAGAAAGTATTATTTGAGACGCTGGGTGCGTTTCCCTAGGTTTTGCCAGTGAAATGTCTTCCTGCAGACCTCTTTGGTCAAAAGTATATCCTGAGGTCAGGTCAGGTTGGCCAAGCTTCTGTTTATTTAAAAGCATGTTCTTTTCTTTTCATCCTAGAACCAATTTCCATGAAAATACAATGTTTTCACAGTTTGCATGCATTTCCAGAGTTCTAACTTTGAGGCACCAAATTGACTTGTACAACTGCACATTAGTTTTCCTTTCTTTGGACAAGAAAATTAGCATTTGTTCTCATTATTGAGTCCCTTTTCTATGCCAGGAAGCCATAGGTACTTTGCTATAATTTATTTTATTGGATTGGGTGAGCACTTTGGCAATTTTTCTAATGGTTGTTACTTTTTCTTTTGAACTGTGGTGTTGGAGAAGACTCTTGAGAGTCCCTTGGACTGCAAGGAGATCCAACCAGTCCATCCTAAAGGAGATCAGTCCTGGGTGTTCATTGAAAGGACTGATGTTGAAGCTGAAACTCCAAATACTTAGGCCACCTGATGTGAAGAGCTGACTCATTTGAAAAGACCCTGATGCTGGGAAAGATTGAGGGCAGGAGGAGAAGGGGACGACAGAGGATGAGATGGTTGGATGGCATCACCGACCTAATGGACATGGGGTTGGGTGGAGTCTGGGAGTTGGTGATGGACAGGGAGGCCTGGTGTGCTGCGGTTCATGGGGTCGTGGAGAGCCAGACATGACTGAGTGACTGAACTAACTGAACTGAACTTTTTCTTTCCTCGTGATTTTCTAGATACTCTTTATGGAACATAGAGCTTAACATCTTGCGACAGGACTTGCAAATATGTTTTGCATTTTTTCCTAATCTCTTGAGTTTCCTATGGTATTTTGGGGTCTTAGTGATAAGAATCCACCTGCCAATGCAGGAGACACAAGAGATGTGGGTTCAATCCCTGGATCAGGAAGATCCCCTGGAGAAGGGAATGGCTACTCACTCCAGTATTCTTGTCTGGGAAATTCCATGGACAGAGGAGCCTGGCGGGCTACAGTCCACAGGGCCACAGAGTCTGACATGACTGAGTGGCTAACACTTCCACTTTCATGGTGTTTTTTATAGAGATTTATAAATGTAGCTGAATTTACCAGTCTTCCTCACTCTCCATTCTCCCCCCATAGCTGCAATAGCATTTGTCCACCATTAACTGAGTCTTTCGTGAATTAGTGCACAGTGAGAAGGCTGGAGTACGGCTGTGCTCTGCCTCTCAGAGTCAAGGTTCTTGAGGTTATTTATGGCTTGAATATCGTCTTTTCCCGCTGCACCAAGTCCTTCAGAAAAATGCCATGGTGCTTAACACTGACAAAACATCTGCTCAACTATATACAATTTTTTTGTGGACTCAACAAATCTCATTAACAATTATATGTTTCAGAAGGGATCTTTGAAACAACTTCATTGAAGGAAAAATCAGAACAATTCTCAGATTCACAAACTGAGATGAGAAATGCAATAAAGCTATAAAGGGAAGGCTTTCCTTGATTTATGGAAAAGTAGGGGATTTAACAATTTTTCCCCTAATGGAAGGTACTCCCTTTCAGCAAAAATAGGAGTATAGATTATTATGTGGATTTGTAAGGAGGAAAATGGATTAATGATATCATAGTTAATCTCTCTGTATTGTTTTAAAGCATAAAATATTTCATTTGGAAACATCAATAATAGTGTTGATAGAGAATTAGTATTTCCCAAATACTGAATATATCTCTATGTGTATTTAAGAGAATTTGGACTTTTAGAAAAAACCTTACAATGCAAAATCACAACCAGAAATATTCATTGCACTTTCTAGATTAAAAAAAAAATCTTGCTTATCAAAAATTTTTAAAAGTGAAACAATCTCCATATTACTCCTTGCTGCATCCCATGCAAAGAGAGATCCCATAAATAGCACAATTTGCAGTTGACGGTAAGCTTTTCTCAGAGAAAGAAATAATAGTTTGTGTTTGTGCCAGATGCTTTTCCAGCATTAAGTGCCATAAAAATTCCCTGAAGTGTGTTCAACAGATAAGGCAGAGTGCCAGAGAATGGCAGAGAATTAAGCTGAACCCTGTTCACATATAGACTCCATTGAGACACCATATGCATATTTCCATTTTAAAATCAAAATGTGGAATTAATTCAACATGTGTTTAATAGACACCTATTTAGAAATCTCTGCTAGGTCCAAGGGATAAAATGATGAGGTCTTTCTCCATTGAGGAGTCTACTCTCTGTCAGAAGAAACAGACATTTAGCCCTCATGGGAAAACTGGTGCTGAAGCTGAAGCTCCAATACTTTGGAGTGGGCTCCAAAGAGCTGACCCATTCATTGGAAAAGACCCTGATGCTGGGAAAGATTGAAGACGGGAGGAGAAGGGGATGACAGAGGACGAGATGGTTGGATGGCATCACCGACTCAATGGACATGAGTTTGAGCAAACCCCAGGAAATAGTGAGGGACAGAGGAGCCTGGCGTGCTGCAGTCCATGGGGTCACAGGGAGTCGGACATGACTCTTGCCTGCCAAGGAAGGAGGCATAAGACGCAGGTCCAGTCCCTGGGTGGGAAGATCCCCTGGAGGAAGGCATGGCACCCCACTCCAGTATTCTTGCCTGGAGAATCCCAGGGACAGAGGAGCCTGGGGGACCAGGGCCCACGGGGTGGTATGGTTGACCACGGCTGAGGGCACATGCATTAGGGAAGCCCTGCCTCAGTCTCTTCTCTGGCCTCTCATCAATTTCTAGTGATTGGGGAAGGCCAGGAACCCTGCTCACTGATCAGATCATGGGGACCAGCTTCCAGAGCCACTGTCAGCCAGTTTCCCTTAATCAAGACCCCACCTCCGCACCCCGGCCCTTAGAGGTCAGGGAGGCAGCTGTCTGTATTCCCGATAAAGAAAAACAGCGATTTCATGACAGAAGCCAGGAAAAATCTCTCAAATTAGACTCTTGCTCAAATGACTGCTATCTTACCATCCACATTAGATACTTGAAAACATTAAGTACTTACTATTTAAAAATCCTCAAGTTTCTAGATGAGCTGAGAAGCTATGAAAAGATAAGTTAGTCCATGCAGAGTATTTCTTCACAGCCACACAGAGACGAGGTAAAATGCAAGTTTTGCATGCCCAGTCACTCAGCCGTGTGCAACTCTCTGTGAGCCCAGGGACGGTAGCCCGCCAGGCTCCTCTGTCCGTGGGGTTCTCCGGGTGGGAATACTGCGGCGGGCTGCCATGCCCTCCTCCCAGGGATCTTCCCGACCCGGGAACTGAACCTGAATCTCTTGCATCTCCTGCACTGGCAGTTCCTTACCTCTAGTGCCACCTGGGAAATCCAAGTAAAAGTGAGATTCACCTAATGCATCTGAGAGATTTTTATGTGTCTCTCTTTCTTTTATGTCTCTCTTTCTCCATGTTTATTTAAGGTTTGTTTTTTTTTTCAGTGACAAGTGGTTGTGCATAAAAGTGGCTTTACCTGAGTGGCATTATCTTCTTTTTCTGTTTCTGTGGCAGTTGCTATTCATTTCTGTACTGAAGAGTACAGAAGACAGGAACACATTTAAAGTAAGGCATCAATCATTTGAGGTCAGAAAGAACACTCTTAATTGAATCATGTTTTTCACTTCGAGACTCAAGCAAGTAAATTTTCATTTTTATTCCTACTGTAGTCATCCACCTCTCTGTTAACTGCACAATCACAAATTAAAATAAATACTCTTTGTGGGATATGTAACTGAGGAATAAAAATACCTATCTCACATCATTTTCCCCATTGAATAAGAGAATTTGAAAAGTACATGTCTTCACATTAGAAAGGAAAACGTATAACAGTGAGCTATTCTATCTTCAAATTTCTCCTTCAAATATTTTGTGAAGTATTTGAGTATTTGAGTGGAGTCACTGTGAAGTAAGTAAGCCGCTCTTTAGGCTTACTAGAGTGGCCTTTATTTGCCTACTGGTTAGGAGTTTCCTTCAGTTAAAAGATAAAGAAAAAAATTTTACTCATGCCTAACAGTGAATCAGTTAATGCTTATACATAATAGTGAATTAGAAACTTGTTATAGTGAAGTTTTAAGAGTTATGACACAGGGTTTTGCTTTTGTTTATTGTTATTATTAAGCTGATTCCTCCAGCCTCCACAAAATGGATCATACCAAAACATCCAGCACTGGCACAAATATTGGGGTCAGACTGCATGCTGCAGCGAGAATTAGCTTGGAGAGAACAGGTTAAATACACAGAGAGAGCCACAAGGACTTGGAGAGCATTGCTGTGGAGTTTGAGTTATATGATTTCCAGGGCTGATCTGCTGTTTTGCATTCATCCCTCTTGGATAGAAGTTCCCCAATTAGGTATGTTATCTGAGTTATTTTTAACTTGTTTTATGGCTTCTTTTTTAATTATTGGAGTATAATTGATTTAGAATGTTGTGTTGGTTACAGTGCACAGCACAGTGGCTCATTGCTGTTTATTTTTTCCAGATTATATTCCATTATAGGTTCGTTTTTTTCTCTTTTTTTTTAGTTTATTTTAATTGGAGGCTAATTACTTTACAATATTGTAGTGGGTTTTGCCATACACTGACATGAATCAGCCATGGGCGTACATGTAGGCACCAGGTGAAATTCTCTGCATATCTATCAAGCTCCCAGCTGCTGCCGCTGCCGCTGCTGCTGCTGCTACCGGTCTTGGGACCACACTTTGAGAACTAATGCTTTATATGAATTGGACATGCCTGAGCGACTGAACTGAACTGAACTGAACTGAAGTGAAACTGAGAGTTGATAATAAACAAATTAAAGAGAATCATTATAAACCTTAAAACCCTTCTATTGGTATATATAAGAGTGATCTCTAAAATATTTACAAGCCACTGACCAGTGAGAATGCATATTGATCTTAAGCCATATGGCTGACCCTGTGCACTTACCCTGGATAATAGATTTGAGTGAGTGTATGTTGACTGTGTGGATCACAATACTGTGGAAAATTCTGAAAGAGATGGGAATACCAGACCACCTGACCTACCTCTTGAGAAATCTGTATGCAGGTTAGGAAGCAACAGTTAGAATGGACATGGAACAATAGACTGGTTCTAAATAGGAAAAAGAGTACATCATGGCTGTATATTGTCACCCTGCTTATTTAACTTATATGCAGAGTACATCATGAGAAATGCTGGACTGGAAGAAGCACAAGCTGGAATCAAGACTGCTGGGGGAAATATCAGTAACCTCAGATATGCAGATGATACCACCCTTATGGCAGAAAGTGAAGAGGAACTAAAAAAGCCTCTTGACGAAAGTGAAAGAGGAGAGTGAAAAAGTTGGCTTAAAGCTCAGTATTCAGAAAATGAAGATCATGGCATCTGGTCCCATCACTTCATGGGAAATATATGGGGAAACAGTGGAAACAGTGTCAGACTTTATTTTTGGGGGGCTCCAAAATCACTGCAGATGGTGATTGCAGCCATGAAATTAAAAGACACTTACTCTTTGGAAGAAAAGTTATGACCAACCTAGATAGCATATTGAAAAGCAGAGACATTACTTGCCAACTAAGGTCCGTCTAGTCAAGGCTATGGTTTTTCCAGTGGTCATGTATGGATGTGAGAGTCGGACTGTGAAGAAAGCTAAGCACTGAAGAATTGATGCTTTTGAACTGTGGTGTTGGAGAAGATTCTTGAGTCCCTTGGACTGCAAGGAGATCCAACCAGTCCATTCTAGAGATCAGCCCTGGGATTTCTTTGGAAGGAATGATGCTGAAGCTGAAATTCCAGTACTTTGGCCACCTCATGCGAAGAGCTGACTCATTGGAAAAGACTCTGATGCTGGGAGGGACTGGGGGCAGGAGGAAAAGGGGACGACTAAGGATGAGATGGCTGGATGGCATCATGGACTCGATGGACACGAGTTTGAGTGAACTCCGGGAGTTGGTGATGGACAGGGAGGCCTGGCGTGCTGTGATTCATGGGGTCGCAAAGAGTCAGACATGACTGAGTGACTGAACTGAACTGAACTGAACTGATGTAACAGAAGAAAAACTGTACGGAAAAAAAAAAAAAAAAGCAGACTTTAAACTTTTTTTTTCCCCCCCAGGAATAGTTTGTCAATAGTTTTCGAAATAAAAATTTAAAATAGGTGTTTTAGTTTTCAGGATACTATATTATTTTATCATTTTATGATAAAGTTTTTGCATCAGATAAAAGTTTTGAAATCAGATAATTTTTTTGAAAAAAGGAAAAAGAGGGCTTCCCTGGTGCCTCAGGGTTACAGAATCTGCTTGCCAATCAGGAGACACAAGTTTGATCCTTGATCCAGGAAGATCCCCCATTGTGCCACAGAGTGGCTCAGTCCTGGGGCTGCAACTGGTGGAGCCCACGTACCATACAGCCCATGATCTCCAGCAGGAGAGGCTACCACAAGGCGAAGCTCGGGCAGCTGAAGGGCAGCCCTCCCTTGCCACAGCCAGAGAAAAAGCCTTTGTAGCAGTGAAGGCCCAGCACAGCCAAAAATATACTTGTGGCGGATTCATGTTGAGGTATGGGAAAACCAATACAATATTGTAAGGTAATTAACCTCCAATTAAAATAAATAAATTTATATTTAAAAAATTCCTGTCTTCAAATAGTAAATCTCTTCTCTCCCCAAAGCGGATGGTAACTTCTTTGATAACCATTCCTTATTTTTCTGATGTTACATTTTAATAGGATAATGTTCATTTTCTCTTAGAAAAAATTTAATGTGACACAATTAAATGATGTCAGAAACTAGCAAAGTCCATCTTGTTCTTTTTGAAATCATGGGTTTGTGAAAATTAATTGGTTACATAATCAGATATGTGTTTATAGTAAACTTCCTTTTTTTAAAACAAATCATGTTAAGACACTTTATGCAAAAGACAGGTAGAGTAAAGCTGTACAAGGCCTTGGTGATAATGGAGCAAAAGAACACTTAGCCGTTAAATTTGCAGTGGGTTTCACAGAAAAACTGATTTATAACAAAACCTGTACAATAAATGTGTGTGTATGTGTGCATTTCTTTCAAAATGTTGAAGCATCTCTCTCAAATGTTAGCCATTAAGCGATTATTTTTATCTACTCTGGAACGTCAGCTGCATTTAAACTGGAGGACTTCTTGAAATGCTAAAGACAAAACTTGGAGACTGAGAATCCTGACTGGCGGCTGCCGACGGATGTGGGGATGGCATTTAAGGTGGCGGCACGCTTTTCTGCAGGAATGTGTGTGCATATCCTTAATGTCAGCACTTGCCTCTGGGATGACACTTGTCAGATTTCATGGTGCCGTGTGCTAGTTCAAGGTCGTAGTAGAGATTTTTACTGTGCAGTACCTGAATATTCCACTTATGATCGAAAAGCAACTTTTTGAAGCCAAATTTGTTGGCAAATTTGAAGCCAAATTGTTGAAGCCAATTCTTTTCTTACTGTTCCCTTCTCTGGGTACTCTAATCCCTTACTTCTCTTTGAGTTTCAAAATGCAGAGTTCTGACATCTGTGATGAAGTCGTAGATTTACTTAATCTTGAAATCGTTTCTGTGAAAAATAATTGTTCACTTATTTTGGATGGGTCCCAGGTTTCTGGAGATGACTAGACTCAGAGACTGGCTAATAAATAATAGGAGACAACCTTGGAGGGAAAAAGGCATACTACACGTGCCCAGCACCTTTCTGCCCAAAGGAAGCACAGATGAGACCCAGAGAGACATCTGTGGCCTACTACTGCTTTTTTAAAAAGTTCTCCCAGAAGGATTCCTTCCTAGGTTGAAGTTTTGTCTACAATCACAGAAAGATTAGATATGGCTGAAAAATCTATCCAGTTCAGTGAAGTGAGATAATGGGGTAAGGAGAGCTGGATGGACCTTCTTTCCTTACACAAGCATACATCTTTATGCAACACACCTATATCAAGATGAGCCAAGGTTAAGGGGCTTGCATAAATCTGGATTGAGCTAGATGTTATCACAGGCTTCCCCTGTGGCTCAATGGCAAAGAAGCCACCTACAATGCAGGAGATGCGGGTTCAACCCCAGGGTCAGGAAGATCCCCTGGAGAAGGAAATGGCAACCCTCTCCATATTCTTGCCTGGAGAATCCCATGGACGGAGAAGCCTGGGGCGCTACAGTCCATGGGGCGGCAAAGAGCTGGACACAACTGAGTGACTAAAGAGCAACACAGGTGATGGCACTAAGCGCAGTAAGTCAGAAAGAGAAAGACAGGGGCTGAGTGGCATCCCGTATGTGTGGAATCTAAATATGACTGAAATGAACCTAGCTGTGAAACAGATGCAGAATCACGGTCGTAGAGCGCATGCCGGGGGTCGGAAGGCGGGTGGGGACGGGGGAGGAGTGGTGTGAGGAGCCAGGTGAGCAGGTGCAGACTGTTGTATATGGGACGGATTAGCAGCAAAGTCCTACTCTATAGCACAGGAGACTACAGTCAGTATCCTATGATTAGCCACAGTGTAAGAGAACATCTAAAAAGTCAGGGCAGTGAAGCAGTGTGCTGCTGCTGCTAAGTCACCTCAGTCGTGTCCGACTCTGTGCAACCCATAGACGGCAGCCCACCAGGCTCCCCCGTCCCTGGGATTCTCCAAGCAAGAGCACTGGAGTGGGTCGCCATTTCCTTCTCCAATGCACGAAAGTGAAAATTGAAAGTGAAGTCGCTCAGTTGTGTCCGACTCCTAGTGACCCCATGGACTGCAGCCCACCAGGCTCCTCCATCCATGGGATTCTCCAGGCAAGAGCACTGGAGTGGGGTGCCACTGCCTTCTCATGGATATAAAAATTAAAACCCGTGAAATTAATGCAAGAGCAGTCCAATAAATTCTTCAAACATGGGATCAATGACAAAGAACACTTGAAATGTCCAGAGGGTCATCTGTCTGCACTGCGTTTCCAGCTCATAGCCCCACACCCACACCCCCGACACACACCCTGCAGCGTCAGTCAGCTCCACCCTGTGTCACCATTTCCCGAATTCTCCATGCCATGGTCTCTCAGTAGCATTTTGGACTTTCATACCACTCAGCCTTCATTTTTTGACCTGTGGAAGGCCCAGGTGCTTATTGAACAGCATATCTTAAAAAATTAAGATAATTATTATCAGAGTGCTCTGGGACTCTCATCTGGTTACCGAGCGCATGTGCTTTTTGTCTTGTTTTGTCTTCCTTAATATGTCGGGTCTTGACATAATTTGACATAATTTGATCACTCCCTTTCCCCACAATGCCCTGAGCTATTTCACTTGTTGAAAGCATGGGCTCAGCTGTATCTGTGCAGAGAGTATTTTTTGTTTTAATGTAAGTACAGTCTTAACTGGCAGTGTTCCTTTGGAGTAACTTTCTTAATATTCAAAAGAGTGACAATAACTTGGTCCTATTGGGCTTCCCTGGTGGTTCAGAGGTTAAAGCGTCTGCCTGCAATGCGGGAGACCTGGGTTCGATCCCTGGGTCAGGAAGATCTCCTGGAGAAGGAAGTGGCAACCCACTCCAGTATTCTTGCCTGGAGAATCCCATGGACTGAGGAGCCTGTTGGGCTACAGTCCACAGTCAGACACGACTGAGCGACTTCACTTTTCACTACGGTGTATTAAGTCTTATCTGGAAACCCCACTGAGAGTATAGGTTTGCCAGGTACCTTAAAATATACATTAAATGTACGTTTTGAAAGTACATGCGGGGCTAGCACTGCTCATCTTACCTGTATTTTCATGCATGTTGTATATGCAGCGTTCACTTCTGTACCAGGAGATGAACTTCGCTCTGAGGGAAAGTGCACCCTGAGTTGTCGGTAGCAGACTGACTACATGTCGTGGATTTAATTGAATATAGCATCATGCCCTCAAAAGATATATCCAAAGGATTTGATTTATTAAAAACAAGTCAGGCAGGAGAAAAAAGGGACGTCGCTCCATCCTCCAAAATAGCGTTCTCCATGTAGATTCAAACCAATCCAATCCGTGCTCCTCAATGAACGATGATGAGTCCTAAGCCCAGACTTTGCCTCCCACTCTGTCTTTGATGTTCTGTGTTGCTGGAAAACTGATGTGTGAATGTCCTCTCTGTTCATACTGTTTATAACACAGTTTCCCTGTCTAGTGTCCTTTCAATAAGGGTACCTAGGCCTTTGAGGATACTTATCAGAATGATGCAAATCAAGGTGTGGATTATATATTTCTCTATTTATAAAAAGAGATTCTACTGCAACACCCTCCCTACCAGAGGTACTGTGACAAAAAGGACAGGGTGACTCATTTTCTCGCAAAACGGAACGTTGAGATTGAATAAGTCACGGGAAGTGATGTCTGCATACTTAGTCCTCCACCGTGATTTCTTCCTTGTGAGGTGGCAATTTTAAAGTGTTTGAACTGGAAAAACTTCCAATCTGAAATCTCCCTGCCTGCTTCCACTTCACCTGAAGCCATGCCAGGCTCCCCTCCACCAATAAGTTAATATTAATAAACACATTTTTAAGATGATGTTCTAACTCAATTAATGTCTCTCTGGTACCAAAAAATAATGTTAGGAAAATATAAATGTGGGATAATGCAGATTTCCATTTATAAGAAACTCAGAAAGCACAAACAGAAGAACTGCATTGGCCCCATGAGGTAGTCGAAACACAGTGGATCTTCCTGGCAATGGACCAGGGCACAAAAGACCCACGTGTTGCAAGAATGCCCCTGCCTTGGACTTCTCAGACTACCCTCTGTGAGAAGCAAGGAAAAGGAAAGAAGGGTAAAACGGCCCGGCCTCCGTGGCTCCATCTGGACTTCCCAGGGCGCTCGCTTTTGAACTCACACTTCAGTCTTGGCCTCTGGGGTGCCCACCTGTGTTGTTATTGGTGGGTCTTTCCTGGTAGGCCCCTGTTGGGTCCTGTGTCAGTAAGGCCCTCTGTAGAAGGAGAAAGCACATTCCTTGAGCCCGGAAGGTGAGAGCTGCTCTTTCCCAGGGCCCTTGTTAATCTTGGGGGCCCAGCGTCTTTGGTGACAGAAGAAATGCGATACAGTTGTAAATTCTCGTTTCTTTCCCCCACTCCGCAAAGAAAGCGTTGTTGATACCTTAGTGTGCAGCTCCATTTCTCTGAAGAGAGGCGATAGAATATTTCTCCCTTCCACCTAGAGGTTTTAGAACTTGCTTGCCATTGCTTCGTAGCATCATTCTCAACAGAACCCCACTGCTTGGCCACGGCCAGGACTGGCTTGAATGGTACCTGTTACTGAAAGGGAGTCTGTATTTGCAGTAATACAGAGAATGCAGTTCAGAAATGAGCCTGATTGCACGGTTCATTTTGTTCTCCTTTGTAGAGCCAGGCTGCAGCCCACTACAAAGGCACGAAACATGCCAAGAAGCTCAAAGCACTGGAGGCCATGAAAGCTAAGCAGAAATCTGTCACTGCCAAGGACAGCGCAAAGACTGCCTTCACCTCCATCACCACCAATGCCACCAATTCCAGCTCTGACAAAACAGGTTACGCCGCGCTCTGTGTTGTCTTGTTGTCGTGCTCCTCCTTGCCGTGCGGGGGCTCCTTCCCGGTCCGCTATTGATGCACCTGCCGCCTGGGTTCACATCTGACCCATCTCTGTGTAACAGTCATGCCTGCCCCCCTACCCCCGCATTTTTCCAATACCCTTGAGAGAGGGATGATCACTAGTAACATTGCAGGTTTTGTACTGGAAATAGTCCAGTGGCTGCTTTTGAGGAACACAAGAGTCAAAAGAGCGTTTGAAGCCACAGCCCTCTTTGAGAAGGGGCCCTTTCAGTGTGTCTCATCTGCTTCTTGTATACAGCACCTTCGCCCAGAGCTGCATGGCAGGTTTGATTTCCCTGTGAGTACGCAGCAGTACACAAATGAACCGCGAAGGCCCCCGGAAGGGCATTACTACTGACAGGGCTTATCCTCATAAATCCCAAATATTGCCTTCTCTTAAGTAGTGGCTATGTGAATCTGGGCTTGTTATGGCTGGGTAACCTTCCCTCTGCATATACAGGTAAGTGTTATTGATGCCAATTATTCTTTTTAACACTCCTCACAGTGAAATAATGGCCTCTGAAGGGTCCCTTGACATAGCTCCGCAAACAGCTTATTCATAACCAGGGAAGCCAGGGCAGGGGTGGGGGCGGGTTCCGTAAGCTGGCATTTTAAAATATAAGACCCCTGGTCCTCAGAACTTACATAAAAGGAAAGCGGCGTGCCCGTGGATGCGCCTTGAATAAAGGGCTGCTGGGCACCGGTGGCTCCCCAAGCCCACAGATGGCAGGAAGCAGTGACGTTGGCATCAGTGGCGATGTCTTGCCTGGAAGAGATCTGCTGGCCTTGGCTGATGAAAATATAAAATCGACAGTGAATGAGCACAGCAGGTTAAACCAACTTTTTTACGCGAGGTACCCCGTGAGACATGCACATCGTTCCTCAGAGGGTCTGGAGAGATGCTTGCCCCTGTGTGAGTCTGTAAGGGGTGACAGTATCGCCCCGAGTCCCCAGAATGCATTTCATACACGTCACACGAGCATCACTGTGGACGCAGTCTGCCTCCTCTGTGAGGACCCTGTGTCTCCTCTGAAGCTGGGACGTGTTGTCGCCTCTGTACCCTGGCACCAGTCTGACAGGGTGTGCGTGGTGAGTAAACTGCTGGCTGCGTTTTCTCTCGCCCTTTTAATTCTCTGATTCATCCAATTTTGTGTCCCAACATATAAAAGGAAAAAAAATTATCATGTTCATTTCTTTGAAGGTCTGAGTAAGAGCTGAATCATACCATCACATTAGTTCAGATATAAGACCTTGTATGGAAAACATTACCCTTTTCTCTGTCAATTGAAAATTCACTGCCTTATTTTGGGGACTGTAGGAGAAGTCATGAAGCAAGTGAGTGTCATTTTTCTCCCAGATATTGGGGCACAAACTGGGATTCCCTAAAGCCATGCTCGCCACAAAGATCTATATTTCATTTGCAAAATGATGGTAGGTAGGAATAATAAAGATGTATATTTGATGTAAAAGATTTGATATAAAAAGATGAGTTTGATGTCCAGAGTTTGATGTAAATTTTTGCTTGCTCTCAAACTTTTCTATTCCTAGACATTTTTATCAATAATGGCTATTTGGGTTACTTTGATGTCTCTTTAAAATGCAGAAAAAAATCCATCTATACTGAGAATGAGCACCATTTACTATATATACATACATATATGTATACACAGGTGTGTGTGTGTGTGTGTGTGTGTATGTGCATACATATACGTACATGCTGAGTAGAGCTGCTCGTTTGGCTTAAGAAAGGCTCCCTTGTGCGTTCATTTCTATTATTTAAATGAGTTGTGAATGCATACCTCTGTCCCCCACCTTAGGGACTAGAATGGAAGGGACCGCGGCCGTCAGGGCTCTGTCTTCTAAGAGGACGAGTGGCAGCTAGCTGGGGCAGGGTGGTGGGAAGGAGCCGACGTAAGATGGGCAGGTTCCCAGCGGAGGCACCAGGCTCACCTAGTGACCGCGTGTGCTGAAGCGGTGAAGGGCCCTTTCTCGCTGGAGCTGGAGGAAATGTCAGAAATCAGAGGGCGAATAAAGTCTGCAAAGTTAGTACAAATATCTCAAAGCCAAAAGAAGCAGGAGATGGACGTCAGGAAGGTCTCTGCCTTTCTGACCCATGGGGGCCTCTACTTGCAAAGAGACAGATTGTATAGGTTGAAACAAACTGATAATCACAGCACACTCACTGGATGTGTTAGGCCAAATTCTATCCTTCCCTGGGATTTCTTCAAACTACCTATGAAAAGGAGCCCAGAAAGTTCTTGGAATATTATAGACTCTCATCCCATTTTATTGTAATATGAACCCAAGGCACCTATGCTGGCAAATTGGAGTTTTCTTAAAGCTCTTAGCTGTCCTCATACTGATTAGAAAGGGATACAACTCTAAAAACACAATGGGTCTCTGAGCTAATTTCTTAGAATAATTAAATAAGTGTTTAATTATTTATTTAATCTCCTTCTTGGAAGCAGAGAGAGAAGAATCTGAAATCAGGGACCCTGTATGTTTTAATAATTACAAATTGTAACTTGCTTAATGTACAAAGTTGTGAGGAGCTGGAGGCTGATCATTGAATGGTGTCTACAGCTCACCACTGCATTTTTAAAGGCAATTGGTTTATATATATATATAAATTGGGCAAAATTAGTGAAAGTAATTTAACCTTTCTAGACATTTTATGCATGCATAAATCACACAACTTTGCAAAATTTATATATATATATGTATATATGTATACAAAAACCAATTGCCTTTTAAAAATGCTTGAGTATACAGTGATTTGATAGATTAAGAGAAGGTTGGGCAACAATAGTTGAAAAAAAAAAAGCAAGAAGTGGTGTGGACTTGAATTTAAAAATTGCTTTGGATTCTCTAAAATACAAGAAACAGAATACTCATGAGAAAAAAATTCTCATTCAAAATCTAATTATTAAAAAAAAATTTTTGACAAATAATTCCTTTGAAATTCCTATATCATATACTATGGCTTTTAATTGCTGTCTTAGGCTAACAAATATCTGACATGACCCACTGGCTAAACCCTTAGTCCCTGGACTTCTGGTCTTCCATCCCTTCTGTCTGCAGGCTGCAGTACTGAGCAGAAGATGCCTCCAGCTGCTCCCAGAAAGCCTTCTTCCCCTGCTGCTGAGCGAGAGCATGCTCCTTGACAGCAATGCTTGATTTTAGTTCTTTCAGTCTAATGAGGAGTGCTGGATTGGTGGATTTAACAAAGAAAAATTTACAGGCAAAAATAAGATTTTAAAAAATATTTGGAACACTCAGCGTTGTTGGTATGGGAGGGTGATTACTGTTCATTACAGAACATTTCAAGGAGCAAACATTTCCAAAGGTGACCAGAATAACTGATCTAGTAACTGTTTTAGGATTTTTAATTATTTATTGATTTAAAAATTGAAGTATAATTGATTTTACAATGTTGTGTTAGTTCAAGTGTACAGGTGTATATATTTATATGTATATATGTACATATATCTATTCTTTCAGATTTTTTTCCTTTATAGATAATTATAAGATATTGAGTATAGTTCCCTGTGGTATATAGTAGGACCTTGCTATTTATCTGTTTTATATACAGTAGTGTATATCTGTTAATCCCAAACTCCTAATTTATCCTTTCCCTTTTGTTCATGCAAATTCTTAGTACAGAAAAAGTAATCATCATATTAAGACATTATGCTTAATGTAACTTGGGAAATGAACTCCGTTGGCTCCTTCTGTGAAATGGCAGTTCACAATTGTTGGACTAGGTCTCGTTGGTCAGAAGTCACCCTCTGGTCTTCCTTTACTTGCCCTTTCTGGACACTTATTCATTCCCGTGGTCTGTCCGTTAGTTAGGCAGGTGATATGCAGTAACAAGCCACCACCTTCACAGCCACTGACGACCTCACAGCCCATGCAGCAGCCCTGCTGTCTTCCCCACGTTAATTTAGCTCTAGAGCCAGGCTGGTGAAGTGGTCACTACGTGGACATCAGCAGTTCTTTGGAAGGGGGTAAGAGAAGGGTGTGAATCAGTGGACTTTTTCAGTTTTTTAATGGGAGTGACACATAACTTGTCTCTCGCTTTCACTGGTGAGTCGCAGGGTCAAGCCTGGTTGTAAAGGACGGGGAGGGATATTCTCCTCCGGGAAGGGAGGCAGCTAATGCTGAGCAATAAAGCATCACTTCCCGCTGTGGCTCCCACTGTGCCATGCTCGAGTCTCGGCAACCGCATCTCAGCTTTGTCCTCCTAAGACCTGACCTGACGTCTGTGGCTTATGGGTCACTCACTTGGGTGGGTGCGCAGCACCTCTGTTTTGCAGGTTCAAATAAATAAGAAGCCTAACTGATCATCGCCTCCAACTTTCTCTCCCTGCTGTCTTTCCACGCACTGCGGCCTGTCCACGCACTGCGGCCTGTCCACGCACTGCGGCCTGCAGATCTGAAGCCTTCCGGCCACCTTAGCCTCTGCCTCCTGCCTCGGTCTGTGCATCTCCTCAGTGGCTGGAATGCACTCCTCTCACATTCCAAGGAAGCATCTTTCACCCTTTCAAGCGTGATTTCTCCCCATGTCCTGGCTTCATGGACCTCTGTTTTCACCCTTACACTTGCCTTCAAGTCGAAGTGTTAATCACTCAGTTGTGCCCGACTCTCCCCACGGACTGTAGCCCACCAGGCTCCTCTGGCCATGGGATTCTCTCCAGGCAAGAATACTGGAGTGGGTGGCCATTCCCTTCTCCATGGAACCTTCCCAACCCGGGGATCGAACCTGGGCCTCCTGCTTTGGCAGGCGGCTTCTTTACCATCTGAGCCACAGGGAAGCCCCTACAGTTGCCTTCAGTTCAGTTCAGTTCAGTCAGTTCAGTCGCTCAGTGTCCGACTCTTTGCGACCCCATGAATCGCAGCACACCAGGCCTCCCTGTCCATCACCAACTCCTGGAGTTCACTCAGAGTCACCTCCATCGAGTCAGTGATGCCATCCAGCCATCTCATCCCCTGTCGTCCCCTTCTCCTCCTGCCCCCAATCCCTCCCAGCATCAGAGTCTTTTCCAATGAGTCAGCTCTTCGCATGAGGTGGCCAAAGTACTG
>SJYF01000263.1:1075291-1092470 GCA_006410515.1 Procapra przewalskii | reverse complement strand
GGGAAGGAGAGCTATGGCCAACCTGGACAGCATATTAAAAAGCAGAGACATCACTTTGCTGACAAAGGTCCATCTAATCAAAGCTTTGGTTTTTCCAGTAATCATGTAGAGATGCGAGACTTGGACCATAGGAAAGGCTGAGCGCCCAAGAACTGATGTGTTCAAACTGTGGTGCTGGAGAAGACTCTTGGGATTCCCTTAACAATAAGGAAATCAAACCAGTCAGTCCTAAAGGCAATCTACCCTGAATATTCATTGGAAACACTGATGCTGTATATTGTCACCCTGCTTATTTAACTTCTATGCAGAGTACATCATGAGAAACGCTGGACTGGAAGAAACACAAGCTGGAATCAAGATTGCCGGGAGAAATATCAAAAACCTCAGATACGCAGATGACAACACCCTTATGGCAGAGAGTGAAGAGGAGCTAAAAAGCCTCTTGATGAAAGTAAAAGAGGAGAGTGAAAAAGTTGGCTTAAAGCTTAACATTCAGAAAACAAAGGTCATGGCATCCGGTCCCATTACTTCATGGGAAATAGAGGGGGAGACAGTGGAAACAGTGTCAGACTTTATTTTTGGGGCTCCAAAATCACTGCAGATGGTGATGGCAACCATGAAATTAAAAGACACTTAACTCCTTGGAAGAAAAGTTATGACCAACCTAGACAGCATATTCAAAAGCAGAGACATTACTTTGCTGACTAAGGTCCGTCTAGTCAAGGCTATTGTTTTTCCTGTGGTCATGTAGGGATGTGAGAGTTGGACTGTGAAGAAGGCTGAGCACCAAAGAATTGATGCTTTTGAACTGTGGTGTTGGAGAAGACTCTTGAGAGTCCCTTGGACTGCAAGGAGATCCAACCAGTCCATTCTGAAGGAGATTAACCCTGGGATTTCTTCAGAAGGAATGATGCTGAAGCTGAAACTCCAGTACTTTGGCCACCTGATGCGAAGAGTTGACCCACTGGAAAAGACTCTGATGCTGGGAGGGATTGGGGGCAGGAGGAGAAGGGGACGACCGAGGATGAGATGGCTGGATGGTATCATGGACTCGATGGACTTGAGTCTGAATGAACTCCGAGAGATGGTGATGAACAGGGAGGCCTGGCGTGCTGTGATTCATGGGGTCGCGAAGAGTCGGACACGACTGAGCAAATGAACTGAACTGAACTGATGCTGAAGCATCAGTACTTTACCACCTGATGTGAAGAGCTGATTTACTGGAAAAGACCCTGATGCTGGGAAAGACTGAAGGCAAGAGGAGAAGGGGGTGGCACAGGATGCGATGGTTAGACGGCATCATGGACTCAATGGATGTTGAGTTTGAGCAAACTCCGGGAGATTTTGAAGGACAGAGGAGCCTGGCATGCTGTAGTCCGTGGGTCACAAAGAATCGGACACGACTTAGTGGCTGAACAACAAGATGCACTATAGCCAGGCCGAGAGTTTGCCTTGATGGGATCGGGCAGAAGATTCTGCTCTACGTAGGCGGGCACATGCGGGCGGGAGAAAAGAGCAGTCAGCATCAGCTTCCTGTGCTGGCGGGGCTCCTCGTTTGGCATAATGAGCTGTGTTTCCCTTTTGGCCTTGACTGCTAGGAAGATTAGAACAAATCTGATGAACAACTGTAATCTTCCTGAAGTTGTAATCTTCCTGAAGGGGATGAGGAAGTGATCGATTAACCACAAGAAGAGAAAGAGACATAAAATCTTAAAGACTTAAAATCATAAAATCATAGAAGAATGAAAACAGCCTTGTTCTGTGAGGCATGAAGGTGCATGACCAGGCTACGTGGTAAAAAACACAGAAAAGCTCGGTGGGCTCAGCCTTAGGGCCCCTCCATCACACCTGTCAGTGACTTGTTTCTTGTGCCATTTTGTCCATTCTCTGCCGCCTCCCATGGAAGGGATATTCCTTAACAGCGGGAATAAGTCTCGTCTTGTTCAAAGCTGCTTTCCTTGTGTAGTCTGGCTCATTGAGAAAACGTAGTGTAAATAAATGGCCATCCAATGAATGAATGGAGGAAAGAAGGAACAGACAAAGGGCTTTCTATCAAAGAGCATTCCTGATGCTTTGCTGAGTGTGGAGGAATTCTGCTACAGACCATGTGACTAGCTGTTAGGAATGTTCTGGATCAAGCTTTGTGCTGTGGTTCTACTAGACATAAACAGTATTTCAGGGCCCAGACTCTCTGACGTTTATCTCTTTAGTTTCCAGCCTTCGTGAGAGTTCAAAGCCTTTTGCTTTTTACTCCTCAGCTGATAGGAAATCCAGTCAAGATATTTGTTGTTGCAAAACCACAGAGGAATATTGCATGCATTTTTTAGTCCTACCTGGGTGTGAGGACATTTATCATCTTTTGATAACATGTCATCATCTTCAGAGAAACGGGCAGCCTGTACTTTATAATCGGGACGGGAGGCTGGGGTGTGACTGATGGGAGGCTTTATCAGGCGGCGGTGTCAACCGGTGTCTCTGAAAAGCGTGTGTTTGAAGAAGTGCTCACATTGATGACACGTGGGTCCATTTCTCCTCAAGCAGCTGTAAAGTAATGCATCTGTGCTTGCAAATGAACACAACCTCATCTCGGGTTGGGTGCTCAGATACATGCATAGCCAAACTCTGATCACCATTCAGACTAGCCTCATTATTTGGTGAGTATCCCTTCTGCTCGGCGGTCACTGACTGGATTTGTGACTATCTAAATAAAGCCTTTTAATCTCTCTGCTAAGTCAGTTTCCAGAGAGGACAGCCTCTGTATTTGCAGCTATGAGGGTCAGCAGTCACTCAGCGCCTAACACAGGATACTCTGCTGGGCCGGTGTTCACTGCCATCAAGGAGACTTCAGTCTTGGTTAGTGAGTAAAACCAAAGCGGCAATGCTATGATGCGTGCCTAACGCTCCAGGCAAAAAGAGGAGGTACAGACATGTGTTAGCAGGAGTGAAGGCAAGGGGTGGATGGGGACACTGGGAAGCTGACTCGAGGTAGAGCTCTACTGTGCCACTTAGCTTTCTTCACCTGCCAAACAGGAAGTCGCAGTGAACATGATCAGTGATGCAGTTGAGATGCCTCTCATAATTCCAGGCACATCACGCAAGTGAAAGGCGTTCAGTCACGTCTGACTCTTTGTGACCCCATGGACTATACAGCCCATGGAGTTCTCCAGGCCAGAATACTGGAGTGGGCAGCCTTTCCCTTCTCCAGGGGATCTTCCCAACCCAAGGATTGAACCCAGGTCTCCCACATTGCAAGTGAATTCTTTACCAGCTGAGCCACCAGGGAAGCCCAAGAATACTGGAATGGGTAGCCTATCCCTTCTCCACAAGATCTTCCTGACCTGGGAATCGAACCGGGGTCTCCTGCATTGCAGGTGGATTCTTTACCAACTGAGCGATCAGGCATTTCATAGTTACTTTGAAATGGTAGAAAGTTTACTACGGTTACTATTTTGTTGTAATTATTATCATTATTATCTTGTACCCACTCCTCTGTGAGTCTCACAAATGGAACAAAAAAATGGGAAGGGCTATTAAGAGGAAATCTCCTGGAGGAAGCTGATAGCTGGCAGGATCCAAAACGATGGTTTAGCGAAGTGTCCAAACCTTTCCTGTGTCAGAAAGGCGAGAGCACCACCAGCTGGGGTTCGGGACGGTCCACGTTCTTTCCTCGAGCTGGCTCCACCGTTCAGTTCAGTTTGCCCTTTATGGTAACACGGATATCTCTTTAATCCCCTATTATGGCCCGGGTCCAGCTTCAGCAGACAGGGTGTCTTGTAGATCAGGACCCATGTTTTCAGAAGGAACCTCCCTGAGCCAGCAGCTCAAGGCAAGACCCCAGCCCAGGAACACCTACCCGTGGAGCAAGCCTGAGGAAATAATTGACTTACATGGTTTCTGGCTCTGAAGAAGAAAGAGTAGGCTCGTTGCATCCCATCTCCCTGCTAAGTACAACCAGAAGCCCTGGACAAAATGCAGAGGACGGCCATCAGAAGACGGTGGCAATGGAAAAGAGGAGAGGTGACCGAGGAGTTGAGGGGTGACCCGGTGGGACGTCCCTGGTCTTTGGATTGCTGTTTCTTCTGTTTGTGTCTGTTTGCTTTCGTGCATGTTTGTGTTTTTCTTTCTTTGTTTGTTTTCCTTCTGTGTATGCCAACCTACGTGCTGCAGCAGCTGGCAACCTGGAACTGCAGTGAGCGCAGACCCAGCGCCTGAAGGGCAGCCGCTCTCCGAGCCCTCTTGCGAACTGGAAGGTGGTAACCTTGTGGGATGGAGCCCTTTTGACCGCACACATTCTACTCCAGGCACACAGGGCAAGAAGCGGGCCTCCAACCACCCCACGCCCCCTCACTGGACCCTTCAGAACCCGGGGGGAAGAGTCCCGGGGACGGTCTCTGCCCGGCACTGAGGCAAGCGAATGCAGAGCGCTTTCCATCAGGCCCTGCAGGTCTCGCCCTGGAAGACGGATCCTGGGACACTCTTCACCAGCTGCGGGCTGTTCCGCGTCGTCAGTAGAGGGTGCAAGAGAGACGTGGCAGGGGAGGGATCTGGCCCGGCCTTCGTGGCCAGTCTCCTGCGCGGTGGACAGACCAGCTCCTGCGGTCCACGCGGGCTGCAGCGTCTCCCAGCACACAAAAAACAGCGGTTGTGTAGCTTTGCGTCTCCAGTTAGGTTTTCTCCATGAATAGCTTGCTCTGATGCCTCGAGGGCGGATTTCCAGCAAGTACCACCAGGGAGGCCGGGCATCCTCTCCAGCAAGGTCTGGGGCTTGGGCTTGGGCAGCCGGGGGAGACTCTTCCTTAGACCAGAGACTCCGCTCTAGGGTTGGGGCTGCTCCTTAGATCTGCTGGTCCTGTGTCCTTTAGAGACCTCGTTACTTCTTACTAGGCAATCGTCATTAAGCAAGAGCTCAACAGTACATTAATAGTAAATGTTTCATGTTCAAAGTGCTGTGTAGTTTCTCTTGTGACTGGACTCCGAGTGATAAGGACTGACACCAAATGCATGATCCATTAACACAAACAATGGATACGTTGGCTTTCATCAAAATTAAAACCTTTGTTCTGTGGCAGACGGTCCTCCATCTGGGAGAAAATAGTTTCAATTCATACAACTGACAAAGACCCTATATCCAGAATATACAAAGAACATGTTAAACTCTGCAGGAAGAAGACAAAAATCCCAATTAGACAATGGCAGAAGGCTTGAGCAGATACTTCAACGAAGACTGCAGAGATGGTAAATAAGCACATGAGAAAGTATTGGATACACTTAGCTATTTGGTGTTCAGTGCCTCACCTGTGTCCAACCCTTGGCAACCCCATGGACTGCAGCACACCGGGCTTCCGGGCCTTTCACCATCTCTTGGAGTTTGCTCACACTCATGCCCGTCGAGTCAGGGGTGCCATCACCCCTGAAGGTGCCGCTTGCCTCTTCTCCTCCTGCCTCAGGCTTTCCCAGCATCATCATCTGATGCTGTTTCCAGTGAGACGGCTCTGCGCATCAGGCAGCCTAAGTACTGGAGCTTCAGCTTCAGTGTTTCCAGTGAGTATTCAGGGCTTATTTCCTTTAGGATAGACTGGCTTGATCTCCTTGTCCAAGTGACTCTCAAGAGTCTTCGGCGCCACAGTCTGAGAGCATCAGTTCTTTGGCCCTCGGCGTTCCTTGTGGGCCGACTCTCATGTCTCTACGTCCTGCTGGAAAAAACATAGCTTCTACTCTAAGGACCTCTGTCAGCAAAGTGATGTCTCTCCCCTTTAATGCGATGCCTACATTGGTCACAGTTTTTCTTCCAAAGAGCAAGCATCTTTGAATTTCATGGCTGCAGTCACTGTCTGCAGTGATATTGGAGCCCAAGAAAATAAAGTCTGTCACTGTTTCTATCTTTTCCCCATCTATTTGCCGTGAAGTGATGGGAATGGGTGCCATGATCTTTTGAGTTTTAAGCCAGCTTTTTCCTTAGCTATTAGGGAAACACAAATTAAAAATATAGGAAGATATCACCGCACACTTACTAGAATGGCTACAATGAAATAAATAAAATTTATTTGTTAAATTTGTCAAATAATCCAACGTACTTAATGAAGATGCCAAGCAACAGAAACTCATTGCTGGGTGGGATGCACACTGGCTCTGCCGGTGGGGAGAGGGCTTGGCGGCTTCCTACACAGATGCGTGCACACTGGCCGGTTGACCCAGCAGCCCTGCTCCTGTGTATTCAGCTCTCAGAACTGAGAACTTCTGCCCACAAGGAAAACTGGATATAAATCTCTATAGTAGATCTATTAACAACAACCCAGTGTCCTTCACTGGGCAAACGGATTAGCCAGCTATAGCACATGAGACAATGGAACGCAACTCCACAATGAGAAGGAATAAATTATGAATGCCTCGGCAGCTCGGGTGGCTCCCAAGGACATCATCATCAACGAACAAGACCAATCTCAAAAGACTCCGTGCTTTACTGTTCCGTGAATGTAGCATTCTCCAAATTAGACTCTGTAGTAGCTTTTAGGATTTAGAGCCGGAGGGAGTCTGTAACTGCAATTGGGGAACATGAGGAAGTCTCTGATGTAACACTGTTTCCTGAGCGTGATTGGTGGTTACCAGAATATATATATAGATATAGATATGATAAAATTTTAAGGAAATATACACTGAGAAAAGGTCACCTGAGAAAATCTAAACTCTGAATAAGGTCTCCAGTCTAGTTAACATGCTTAGTCCCTCGGTCATGGCCAACTCTTTGCCACCCCATGGACTGCAGTCCGCCAGGCTCCACTGTCCATGCGGTTCTCCAGGCGTGAATAATGGAGTGGGTTGCCATGCCCTCCTCCAGGAGTTTAGTTAATGGAACGATTCAAAGTCAGCTTTCTGATTTTGATACATTCCTTGCTGTGTTCAGTCGCTCAGATGTGTCCAGCTCTGCGACCCCGTGGACGGCAGCACAGGTTTCCTGGTCCCTCATTATCTCTCAGACTTTGCTCACACTCGTGTCCGCTGAGTCAGTGATGCCTTCCAGCCATCTTCTCCTCTACCGCATTTGTTATGGTTGTCTAAAATGTTATCATACTCTCCCCTGGGGGGAATACTGATGGACGATGAGGGAACTCTCTCTATACTAATTCTGCAACTTCTCTGTTGGCCTGAAAATGTGTGAAAGTAAAAATGAAGCCAACAAGTGCTGACTTCAAGGCATTCTAAGGCAAAAGTTAGCTTTGCCTTGGAGGGAGTAGCTTCCCTGATTCCCTGGGTTTGGGGCATTTGGTGGCACTGCTTATGTTGGACTGAACTTTTTTTAGCTTTTTTAAAAATTGAAGTATAGTTGCTGTAGAATATTGTATGCTATAGGTGTACAATATAGTGGGTCACAAAATTTTAAAGGTTATACTCCATTTACAGTTAATATAAAATATTGGCCATATTCCCTATGTTGTATAGTATATCCTTATAGCTTTATTTTGGGCTTTCCCACTGACTGGACAGTAAAGAACCTGCCTGCAAGGCAGGAGCCGCAAGAGACACGGGTTGTATCTCTGGATCGGAAAGATCCCCTGGAGGAAGGCGTGGCAACCCACTCCAGTATTCTTGTCTGGAGAATCCCATGGACGGAGGAGCCCGGTGGGCTACCGTCCACAGCATTTTAACGAGTCAGGCATGACTGAAGCAGCTTAGCAGGTGGCCTGTCTCATACCTGGCCGTTCACACTCCTCGCCCCTCTGCCCACGTGTCTTCGCTGCCCTCTTCCCACTAGCAGCCACTCGTTTGTTCTCTGTCAGCAAATCTTCTTCTGCTGTGTTCACTCATGTTTTGTGCGTTTAGATTTCACATGCAAATGCTCTCGTACAGTGAACTTTAACTGGTCCTAGGCAAGGATCCACCACCTTTTATATCAGGGGTCAGATGGAAGCATTTTAGGATTTGCAAGCCATGTGGCCCCTGTCATGCCACCCAACTCTGCCATTGTCGGGAAAGCAGGCATAGGTAATATTGGGTTGGCCGAAGAGTTCATTAACCCGATACCTAAAAGAATGGTTGTGCCTGTGTTCCAATAAATCTTTATTTACAAAAGCAGACAGTAGACCAGAGGTAGACCCTGGCGGAAAGAACTGAGTGAGTGGTGCAGTTAATAGGTGCCAACCACGGGACGGTCCCAGCCCATGAGTTTTTACAATCCTGCTCAGAAATAAATGAGTCCAGCCTTAGGGAACCAATGGCTCCTGTCAGACCACACTCAATGTGTTGCACTTCGTTTTGGCCTCCTTGCTTTAAAGCAAGTGTATGAAGCTTTTCAAAGCTAGGAGAAATCACACAGGATGGTGAAGGGCCTGAGAAGCACACCGTAGGAGGACTCAGAACGAGCGGGACAGGAGAAAGTGCTGAGCGCGAGAGTGACGTCTGAACACCTCACTCTGCTGTTTGGAAGAGAGATTATGAGTTTACAACAACATTAACAGTTGTTTATTAATTTATCCAACAACTATATATGGTAACACTTACTAGATTCATGTGTAGAGGCCCAAGAGATAGATAATACGTGCTCCTTATCCACAGGGATACCAGACTCTCACTGGATTCCTGAAACTACAGATGGCATCAAATCCTGTAAACACGATGTTTCTGCCGTATACATTCATATCTATGATAACGTTTCATTTATAAATTAAGCAGGGTCATGTGATAATTCTGTTTTCAGCAACCCCACTCGTGGGCATATACCCGGAGAACACCATAATTCAAAAAGATACATGCACCCCAATGTTCATAAGAGCACTGTTTACAATAGCCAAGTCATGGAGGCAACCTAAACGTCCATAAGCAGAGGAACAGGTGAAGACGTTGCGGCACACGTGCATGTAGCGGAATATTGCTCAGTCATAACCCAGAATGAGATCAGGCCATTCGTAAAGACGTGGGTGGACCTAGAGGCTGTCGTACAGCATGAAGTCAGAAAGAAAAAGAAGTTCTTATATATTAGCACTTGTATGTGGAATCTGAAACAAACTGGTATATAAGTGATCTTATTTACAAAGTATAAATAGAGACACACTTAGAGAACACTTGTATGGATACTAAGGGGGTGGGATGAGCTGGGAGACTGGGGCTGACTCATATGCACGATTGATGAAAAAGTGAGACACTGCGTGTGAAATAGGTAGCTCCTGAGAAGGCGCTGTGAAGCTCAGGGAGCCCTGCGTAAAGCGCTGTGCCGCCCTGAAGGGTAAGAAGTCTGAAAGGAGGGGTGCGTGTGTGTGGATGGCGGACTCGTGTTGCTGTACAGTGGAAACTAACAGGATGTTGTGAAACTCCAATGAAAATTTTAAAGATCAGGCACATCAGGTGATTAACGACTAATAATAAAGTAGAACAATTATAATAATAGTGACAAATAGTAATAACAAAGTTGTGTGACTATTCCATCTCTGGAAACGTCTTGTTGTGACAGGCATGCCTTTGCTCCCTCGCTAAGCAGCCCTAGTGCTAAGCAGCCCTCGTGCACTGTGTATGCCACAACTCTGCTGTTTGAAGCACAATAGCAAAAACTAGCGGAGTTTCTTTTCCTTTCTTCCCAGTTTCATAGATAGAGGAATTTTTCTTATCTTAGACCTTAGGATTCTCAGGATAGAATTTCTTTCTTTTCTTATTAAACCAAGAACTTTCACCTCTTGGCTTAAGGGAACCATTGTATCGCTTCTTGGTGTCATATCCAAATTCTAGCATCATTACTCCTGAGCTTTGGGGCTGTTACTAAGGAAAATAAGGGTGACCTGACTGCGCACAAGCACTAAGACGTGACAGTGCATCTGATAGCTGAGAAGCTAAGTGCCTAACACTGGGCAACTGAAACTCGTTCCCACTCTGGCAGGGGCAGAGCGGGATGGTCCACTTTATTTTGCTACTCTGGGTGAGGAGCAGTTTAAAATTGATGTGTTTATTTCTGGAATTTTCCATTTCATATTTTCAGACCCTGATTGACTGTAGGTAGCTGAATGTGCAGACAGCAAAACCCTGGGTCTGGGGGAACTACGGTACTAACCAAGCAGACAGGGAAAGGAAGCTGCAGGAAGGTAAATTTCAGTTCCGTGAGACCGATGTCTCTAAAAACGTAGAGGTCTGCAAGTGGACCCAGTTACTCTGGGAGGTGATTTCTTGGTCTTTACAGTTAAACAAAAACAATCTAGCACAGAGAATAAGCTAGTCCGGGCCTTTCAGTGAGGAGTTTATGTGGACCAGGGTTTGCAGTCTCCCCAGGGAACCCAGGACGCTCAGTGGACTCCATGAAGCATCGCGGAAGAGTCCAGAACTCTGGGTTCCAGTCTGAGTTACTGTGCCCATCTATTGACGGCTGGACTTTTGCACCATCTTTTTCAGAAGAAAGAAACCCTTGGCAAAAAATATATTTTAAAACCATTGAGGTAATAATTGCCATAAGTGTCCTGTGAGATAGGTCCCTTCAAACTATCATTTTATCAAAGTAGGCTGTAGCAAGTGGAGCCATTCAAATGTAGAATACAAGGCCAGCAATCTGTGGATTTGAAGAGACACTTTATGGGAGTCTGAAAGGTTGTGTTCTCTGTAAGGAATAGTCTCTACTTTTGGAGCCTCCATAGCGTCTAGACTTGCTTTTCCTTGGCCCTGCCTTCTAGCTCTACGTCAGTAGTTTGTGTTTTGTCTCATGATTGCATCCCTTTGGTGCAATCTTTTACAGTCCATACATTCTGATGTATATTATGTGTGTTTCTACAATTCAACCAGCTTCTGCCCAGGTCCCTGTTCTTGGGGCAATGGGAATCTGAATTGTATCCCTTCTTGATAAGCTGGATCGCTCAGTGATGGGACAGCCGATGTCTTGATAGCTTGGAGTTGCCCAGCCTGAAACAGGCCTCAATAAAACAACTCATAAACGTAGGGACTCTCAGAGATAAAATCAATGTTTAAAGATTATCGCACGTGATAATTAAACTAAAAATGTGCTTTCATGATTCTGTCATCATCCAAGTGGAAAAGAACTTGAGAAAGAATAGATTTATGTACATGTGTAACTGAGTCACTGAGCTGTTCAGTTAGCACCTGAAACAATACGCCTTGTCAGCCAGTTACCATCCAACATCAATAAAGATGTAAACGTGAATAATAACAGCCAAACAATAAATGGCATCTAGTGACTTAGGTGACCGGCGTGAAGTGACAGTCAGTGACACAGCCGGGGGTTAGAATCACTGAGATTATCAGATCCAGATATCCATCTGAATGTATCTGAATCTTGGATAGTTCACACTGCTTGAATCTTGGATGGGAAGTGAGCTCTGACTCCATTTACTGAAATGGATTTTGGGGAGATGACTATGTTCGTGGGCTGTGCTTACAAAGTGAAACACGTCAAACGCTGCCAGTCAAACAACTTATTAGTGAATCAGGCCGTGTGTGTCATGCTTCTTAGTGACCCTTGAAGTGAAACCAGAAATCCATCCCTCTTCCGGGCCTTTCCTTGTTGGTAGGAGCTGGCGTCTGGCTGTGGCTGAACCGACAGTAAGCGTGGGGCTGCATTGCAGATTCCCGAGCAGCCGCCTGCAGTGTGGGAGACTGGTCTGAGCCCCTGGGTCTGGAAGGTTCCCTGGAGGAAGGGATGGTTACACTCCAGTGTTCCTGCCTGGAGAATTCCATGGACAGAGGAGCCTGGAGGCTACAGTCCATGGGGTTGCAAAGAGTTGGACATGCCTGAGAGACTTTCACTTTCACTATTAATGATATTATGATAAATAACTTCTCTACCTGAGATCACCCTTCTTCTCATACAAATGAGGAGTTTATCCTTTCTTTAAATTTTCTTATTTTCTCTGAATAAATGTGAGCCCACCGTGTTTATCATGTGTACCACTTCCGTATGTGACTCTTTTAATATGGGGAAATGATATTAATACAAAGTGTACTTAAAAGGCAGCTATTTCTAATCTCTTGTGACTGAAGATTTTATTTCCATTTTAAAATAAAAGACCAAAAGAAATAATCTATGTGTTTAAGTAGTAATAATTGCCATAGGTTCTGCTTGCACTAATACTGTCTGAGTACATTATGAAGCATTTCTCAAGCTAATGCATTTCTGTCAAATCAAGTAATATTAGATGGGGACTTTTGTAATGAATATTAATGTGAGAGACAGCCGAAAGTGAAGCAAATTGTAGAGGCAGGCAAATGCAGAAGAAGCTGCAACTGCGGAGTAGCCTTTCATTACAAATTAAGTCCTTCTGATATTAATAAAAATGGAAGGTTCTGTCTAGAGAATCTTCATCAGGAGCCTGCTGAACACTGATAGGGGTTTGGAAATACTATTCTAGTCCTCTGAATTATAAATCAAAAACCTTAAATCAGTTCATCATGTAAAAGAATATGTCCATGTCTTAATTTTTAATTCTTGCCCTTTAAAAAATAATCTTTTACAGAAACCTACTCTTTCATGGAGTTATTTTATTTTTAGTCCAAAGTTGGTTCCAGATGCATGTGTTTAGAGATTAAATTAAGTAAATAGAGTACTCTGTGTTCACTGAAGCTACATGCTGTGTAAGTAAGAGATCATTAACACATCATTACATGTGTTAATTACACATGCTAAATTATGGATCAGATCTGAGGAGGAAATTTGTCACAAAAGTTACATAAAGCCATGATAAATTTCTCAAGTGGTATCCTAGGTGAAATTATACAGAAAGAGATGCATTTTCTGCCTGAATATTGAACTAAGTAAATTTATAACTCTATAATCTTCCAAAGTTTTCCAATATTTCTAGGCTACCAGTGTAAGTACAAAAATGTTAACTTGATAATTTGTGTTTTGATCTGAAATAGTTAATATCTTCACCCAGTGTTTGGAAGACATTTCTAGCTGTTGTTTTATCCTGTCATATACATTTTATCATTACTACTGTTCTAATTATACATAGTACAATCTCATTGTACACGTTATGAAATTTATATGACCTAAAAGTTACAAATAAACCTTTCTAGAATTCACTCTTTCTCAAATTTGCCCTTTTATCAAATTTTAATAAAGGTGAAAAGAACCAGAAAGGTTTGTCTTTTTCTGTCCACTTAGTCTCATTTCTGTTTTACCTGGGACAGTGTTTTTGTACTGAAGATATTCACAAACCTGAATAAAGGGGAATGCCCCTTTCTTTCTTTCAGAAACAGTAGCTACTACCAAAAGGGAGTAATTCTACTGAAAATATTTGGTTCTTTCAGTATCAGCTGAGGCTAAGTTGGGAAGATCCCCTGGAGAAGGAAATGGGAGCCCACTCCAGTACTGTTGCCTGGAGAATCCCGTGGACGGAGGAGCCTGGTGGGCTGCAGTCCACGGGGTTGCAGAGTCGGACACAAGTGAAGTGACTTAAGCATGCAAGAGACTATAGATAGCCTCAAAATCTGAAAGGCTTACAAAACAAAGATCTGTTCTTTGCTCTGATTCTGCTGAAGATGCCTTCATTTTGGACATAGTCTGAGGTGGCACCTGGGTCTGGGCATTGCTTGTCATATCTGGGAAAATGAAAGAAATGGCAGGCATCCATAACCTTTTAAGTGCTTTGCTCTGCAGTGGCACGGGTCAGTTTGGGGCATGTTTTGGGGAAGGGTGAAAGTCAGTCCCATGTGAGTCCTAATGTCAGTGGACCACAGGCATGTCCAGTCCTCTGGTAGGGAAGGACACTTGGATATTTGAAGAAGACGTTTGGGTATTTTCCACAACGATGCTGATATCCATGTAGTAAATATTTGTTTATGAGATACATATATTGGGACACTTAATATGTGCTAAGATCTGTGTTATGGTTTAGGCTTGAATAACAAATAACACAGCCATACTTTTGTTCTTTTATTGATATTACGTTGCTTGATATTTTATGTTGCTTTCCTAGAGACTACAAATGCTTCTTTCTGAAAGAAATCCTCGGCAGGGAGAGGGAGGGGTAACGAGCCCAGCACACTCTGATGCACACCCCTGGAGACTGACCGATTCTGCAGGCCGCCTCTCCACCTCCACTGTACTAGCAAGAGAAAGTCACCGATACTCGGAAACGGGTGTCCCTTAAAAAGGCGGGGTCTTTGCGCATAGGGCGGAAAATGGGTGGCCATGCGTTTCTATTGACTGGTTTTCGTCTCCGAGCATGAGGCTCCTTGAAATTTGCCTGGACATAGATTTTTTTGAGATGTCAGAGAAAAAGCCAGCCTGGTGAAAGTAACCACAGACAAAAACAGGGATACAGGAATAGACGTTCTGCTGGTCAACAGGGAGTTAGGAAGCCAGGGCTGGACTCGGGAGGCGGAATGCCAACAGGAAAGGGCCAACACAGTCGATTAACGGCTCAGGACCTCACACTAGAGAAACCAATCTGACAACTGGTAGGATGTTTGGGAGCCAGCAGTGGCTTGACAAAGGGCTGCTAGGGAGAACTTAGCGAAGTTGTAAATCATGATGCAGCCGCTACCCAGAAAGGAGAGGAAATAGGACAGAACGGGAGGACTGAGCCAAAGTGGCGCTGCAGTCTCGTGACGTGGTCTAGCAGGCCCTGTAAAAGAGGGGTCACCCGGCCCTAAAGGCCGACTTGGAGGATTTACAGACCGGCGAGAGTGTGCGGAGTGACGGGTGACGGGGTACAGACTGGTGAGAGTGTGTGGTGAGATGGGTGACAGGGGCCCGGGGGTCACCCCGACTCTGTGGGATGGGTGACGGGGGCCCGGGGGTCACCCTGACTCTGTGGGATGGGTGACGGGGGCCCGGCGGTCACCCCGACTCTGTGGGATGGGTGACGGGGGCCCGGGGGTCACCCTGACTCTGTGGGATGGGTGACGGGGGCCCGGCGGTCACCCCGACTCTGTGATGGACCAGCAGAGGGGTGGGGGCCAGGCTGTCTCTGTCTACAGGAACTGTCACCCCCGAAACCTCTTCCCTGGAAGACAAAGAACTAAAGTGTCCCATGATTCCTGTTTGAGGGAGAACTAGGTTTTACCGAGAGTGGAAAGATGAAAGGAGATAAGAAATAGAGTTTGGAAAAGAACATTCTTTCTTTCATTGAGGAGACAGGCTCTAGTTTAACTATGACCTAAATTCAGGTTCTATAATCTGATAATGGCAGCCACTCTCCCATAAAATAATTACATTGTATATGCAACAAATGCAAAATGAAATGGAGCATATAAAATGCATGCATATGTATATGTATAATGGAATCACTTTGCTCACACACCTGAAATTAGCACATTTTAATCAACTATACTTCAATTTTTAAAAAAGCAATTTACTGTCCTTCACTTTCAAAAAAAGAAAGTGTATAAGCTTCCTTCCAACACACACTTGCACATACACATACACCACCCCATCCAAGCATGTTTTCTAAAAACCTGATTCAAACAAATGCACAGTGTCTTCTACTGTTAAGAAAGGAAAAATTGAGTTCAGTGTAACTAATAAAGAAAGGTTTCAATCTGTATGTGAAAGGAGTGGAGGCTCTAATTTTTAAGCTCCTAAATGATAAGTTTAACAGTAGATTTAACAGTTAGTCCATGGAAAGCAGCCCCTTTTATTATTTATTCTTTACTTATTACTATGTTGTCACGTCTCTTTGAGGGACTGAGTGGACACTGAAATGAGAAATGACCTTCCTTCATGGAGACAACATTTAAATTGTGCCTGAGACCACAACTAAAGTAGATTTAATTTTGTGTTTAAAATCTGTGCTTAAAAAAGTAAAGCAGCTATGCACGCTATCATTGCTTGTAGCTTCTCTGCCCAAACAAATTTCAGTTGTTTAAACGTCTAACTGCAGTTCAGAGTTGAAGAATGTTTACAGAGCTGTGTTCAAATAATCAGGGATATTTAACAGAGCTTTCTTAATCCATATGCCCAGCAATAGCTGAGAAAGCATCAATGCTTAAATGTCTGTTGATGATTTACTGGGCATGCAAAAAGCATGTGCACAGGAGCTGTAAATGATCTTACATCAAGCCATAAAGACCAAGAGAAAAGAAATGGATTTTCCCAAGTGCGCCAATGGAAGCTACTCCAAACACCAAATACAGGTGTTTATAAAATATGATCTTTTTTTTCCATCTTAAATTTGATTCACATAATAGAAGTTTGCATTGGCTGTTTCCTTAGGAGGCTGAAAAAGCCAGTGAGGGCCGAACATGTTCAGTATGTCAGCCTTCAACAGCAGAATGGTGCTCCTTGGCTCGTGAGAAAGCTAAAGATGTTGGAATATTTGCCCAAATATAGAATGTTGGATTGGGAGAGGATTTCCTCTTGGTTCTTTCCAATATTTGAGCAGTCAGGATAAGTAAGGGCGTCAAACTGTTTTAAAAAGGAGAAGCTTTTGGTTTTAGTAGCTGAGAGAGTTAAAAGCATACATCAAATCTCTAATTCCTTCAAGGAAAAAGTTGATCAAAGGGGCTATAAGGTACTTTGAGGCAAACTTATTTTATATGTGATATTATTTACCTAAACATCAAATACAAGAGTTGACTACTTCATTATATGCCTTCAGACATGTTGTTATAGAGCACCTATATAATATAATAAAAAGTCTAATATAAATCTCTAATATAAACATCTAATCTAATACCAATATCAATTCAGATATAATTGTCTAATATAAACATCAATTTAAATACTGCTGCTGCTGCTGCTAAGTCGCTTCAGTCGTGTCTGACTCTCTGCAACGCCATAGACAGCAGCCCACCAGGCCCCCCCGTCCCTGGGATTCTCCAGGCAAGAACACTGGAGTGGGTTGCCATTGCCTTCTCCAATGCATGAAACTGCAAAGTGAAAGTGAAGTCGCTCAGTTGTGTCTGACTCTTAGTGACTCCATGGACTGCAGCCCACTAGGCTCCTCTGTCCATGGGATTTTCCAGGTGAGAGTACTGGAGTGGAGTGCCATTGCCTTCTCCCAATTTAAATACTAAGTAGTAATAAATGAAATAATACAAAACAATGATTGCCTCCCTCAAACAAAAATTTTTTTGATATTTTTTCTTTTGAATTTTTTACTCTCTCTGTAGCATTTTATCACTGTGTATACTCTGAAAATGAATAAAATGTCATGGATTTAGCTGTAAAACAAAATATTTTCTTAATTCATCCTGTGTTTTCCATATAAGCAGCTAGAGGGAAATGTCCTTATCATTTACATCAAATCTA
>SJYF01000263.1:1028076-1053851 GCA_006410515.1 Procapra przewalskii | reverse complement strand
CTTTGGCCACCTCATGCGAAGAGTTGACTCATTGGAAAAGACTGTGATTCTGGGAGGGATTGGGGGCAGGAGGAGAAGGGGACGACAGAGGATGAGATGGCTGGATGGCATCACTGACTCAATGGACGTGCGTCTGAGTGACCTCTGGGAGTTGGTGATGGACAGGGAGGCCTGGCGTGCTGCGATTCATGGGGTTGCAAAAAGTCAGACACGACTGAGTGAACTGAACTGAACTGAAATGAAAGTATGACTATTAACTTGTCCTTATAACATATGAAATTCTTTTAGTTTTAGAACAAGGAGTAAAGAACAATAATATTTAGTAAGATTAAATTTTTTTCTTCCTATTTTTACTTGTGGTTTTAAAGAGAAAGTCACAATCGGTTTCTTAATGTTGAGTCACATTTCTTAGACTTTACACAGCTACTTGATGATTGAGAGTTCAAAATTTCCCACAGTCTTTTTTCCTATATTACTAGTTTTTGTCTTAATCGCTTTTTCAGCTGTTTAAAGTTTAGTTGTATTTTTTTTCCCTTCCCAAGAGTTTTAGAAATGTTCTTTTCTGGACCACATCATCCCTTTCTTCCTGGCCTGGCTGGATGGGGGGAGGAGAGAGAAGGGTGCGGCCACATCATCCTGGGATGATTCCTGGTATAACTTTCCAAATAAAAAAATCATTTTCCTCATATATCATATCTAATTTAGATGACAGGCTTTGGTAATGGAAGGGCTAGTGACGAATTATCTGTGGGTAATTCTCAAATTGTTAATCACTTCCTTAGAAACTGTGGGACATACAGCTAAGTTTTTATAAAAATGTTTCTCAAAACATCATTGTATTTTAGAGCTGAAATGGATTTCAGAAATCATTGAATGAGATACTTTATTAAAATATCATAACCACTTTTTAAAATTAATCACTTAGCTCACACTTGCACTAAAATTTAAAAAAATGTTAGAGTTTAAAAAATAAGATTTTTACGTAATTGAGATCACACACTGATGTTGGATCTTTCTCTGCCTGCTTTTATGATTCATTCTTCCTTTCTGAGCATCATTTTATTTCCTTGGTGGTCTCATTTGTTCATTCATTCATTCAAGAAATCTTCAGTATTTATTGGGAATCTGTCATGTTTCAACTAAATTCCTAGATGCTGAGAATCAGCAGAGAGCAGAACTACCAAAAACCCTTGCCTTGTAGAGTTTACATTCCACTGGAGTGAGGAGAATGATAATAAACAACAGTTAGGTTGTTTATATTTTGTAGCATTTAAATGTGATAAATTCTATGGAGAAAAAGAAAGCAGGGAAGAGAAAGAGGCATTGTAGGCATGGGAGGGGGAATACAGTTTCATCCAGGATAGGAAGACAGCGCTTCATGGAGAAGGTAATACAGACTACAGATGGAGAGAGGAGGCTTTCTGTGGTCAGCTGCGGGGAGAGTATTCCGAATAGACGAAACAGCAAACTCAGAGTTCCTGACCTGTGATCGTGCTCTGGGTTCTTGAAGAAGAACAAGAAGGCCAGAGCAGCGTGGTTGCTGCAGAGAGGACAGAAGGGAAGACGGTAAAAGAAAAAGTCAAATAGATGACGGGGAACCACACCAGAGTCTTCTGGCCATTGCAAAGACATCCATCAGGTTAAAATTGTTCATATAAAGATAAAGTTCCCATGATGTGATGCGCTGCTTCAAAGTGTACGACGTGGAGTCTGTGCAAGTGCTGTGCAACATTACAGCTTGCAAATTTCTTAATATTTCCGTCACCACCGAAAGAAGTCCTATGCCTCTGAATTCCACTTTTCCTCTATTCGCTGAGCACCTCTAATCAATCAACTTTCTGCCTCTGTGGAGTTGGCTGATGTGCTAAATGGAATCGTACAACATGTGGTCTTTTGTGACTGATTTCTTCCGCTTAGCATAACACTCTCAGGGCTTACCCATATTGTGGCTCTGGCATGTGTCATTACTTCACTTCTTCATACTGCTGGACAAGACTCCCTTGTAGGGACAAACTTGTATCCATTCATTAGCTGATGGATATTTGGGCTGTTTCCACCTTTTTGTCATTATGAAGTGCTGCTATGAACATCACGTACATGTTTGTGCATAAAAACATTTTCTCATTTTACCTTGGGTATGTTCTTAGAAGTGGGATTGCTGAGTCATATGTTAACTCTATGTTTAACTGTTTGAGAGACTACCAGTCTTTTTCACAGCACTGCACCACTTTACATTCTACCAGCAATGTTTGAGGATCCCAATCTCTCCAAAGCATTGCTAAAAATTGTTGTTTTCTGGTTTTTTTTAACTTTTCATCATTATAGCCACAATGTGAAATGATATCTCATGTGGTTTTATCTGCATTTCTCGAGTGACTTGTAAAGTGGGCCATCTTTTCAAGGATTGATTGGCCATTTGCCTCTTAATCGGAGACATTCTATTCAGTCACTTGCTGTCCTGTCTGTTTATTGTTGAGTTCTAGGAGTTCTTTATATGTTCTCTGCTCTAGACTCTTATCAGATGATTGATTTGACAATACATTCTCCCATTTTGTGGGTTTTCATCATTTTTTGGATAGTGTCTTTGACATATAAAAGCTTTTTTTTTTTTTGGATGAAGTCCAACTTATTTTTGATCCTTATGCTTTTGATATCATTTTAAAGAAATCATTGCTTAATGCAAGGTCACAAGTCTTTGCAACTATATTTCTTAATGGCATGGCAATCCACTCCAGTATCCTTGCCTGGAGAATCCCATGGACAGAGAGGCCTAGTTGGCCACGCCTATGGGGTTGCAAAGATTCAGACACGACTGAAGCAGCTTAGAGTGCATGCATTCCTCATGGAGAGCCTACGTTTAGCTGCTGATCCATTCTCAGTGGCATGTGGTACGGAGCAGAGTCCAACTTTATTCTTTGGCATGTGGCTATCTATTCTTCCCAGGACCATTTGTTTAAGAGACTATTATTCATGCTTTGAATGATCTTTTCATCCTTGTCAAAATTACTTATCCATAGACATGTGAGTTTATTTCTCAGTTTTATTTCATGGATCTGTATATCTATCTTTATGCCACACCATTTTGATTACTGTGGCTTTTTAGTAAGTTTTCAGATCAGGAGGTATGAATGCTCCACAACATTCTTCTTTTACAGTATTGAAAAGCATTATTGGGATGCCTTTACTTCTATATGAAATTTTGTTGAGCTTATCAATTCTGCAGGAAAAGAAAAAGCTACTGAAATTTTGATAGATTTTGCATTTAAGCTGTAAATCACTTCTAGGAATAATCTTAGCAATATTAAGTCCTCCAATCCATTAATTTAAAAAATGTCTTTCTGTGTTTAGGTATTTTAAGATTTCCTTCAGCAATGCTTTATAGCTGTCAGTGTACAAGTCTCACACTTCAGTGATTACATTTATTCCTCAGTGTTTTATTATTTTTAAGCCTTTTCATTTTGCTTTCAGATTTTTCATTGCTAGAATATAAAAAACACAACTGATTTTTGTACATTGATCTTGTTTTCTGCAAATTTGCTGAACTAGTTTATTAGATCTATTTTGGAAGGTAGATTCTTTGGGGTTTTCTATATATAAGATGATGCCACCTGGAAAGAGAGGTAGTTTTATTTCTTTCTTTGAAATATGACTTTTATTTCTTTTTCTTGTTTAATAGTCCTGGCTAGAATTTTTAGTAGTCCTGAATAGCAGTAGCAAGAGAGACATTGTTGTTTGTCCCTGATCTAGAGGAGAAGCTTTCAGCTGGACGTTCGCTTTTACTTGGGGTGAAATAAGGAGCTGTTGTGGTCCTTTGAGAAGAGTGATGGTTTATAACTCTTATTTTAAAAGGATATCTTTGTCTCTTTATGTTTTAAATGATTATAATTTATAAAAGTAATGCTAAAAACCTTAGTAACCATGTAAAGCTTGTATTAAAATCTAATTTGGTTCATTAATCAATATAGTAATGTTACCACACAAAAGTGTTAATGTATTCCTCTATTCTAAATACTATAAAATTTCTAAATTAAATATATAGTGTGTCCTAGTCATACACATTGTCTTAGCTATAACATTTCATAGAAATAAAAAATTGCTATCATATGATTCTGCAATGTCCTATTGAAATTATGTAATTTTTTGCACTTAGTTCTTGATGATAAAGAAAACTCTTTTATCAGTTCAGTTCAGTCGCTCAGTCGTGTCTGACTCTTTGCGACCCCATGAATCGCAGCACGCCAGGCCTCCCTGTCCATCACCAACTCCCGGAGTTCACTCAGACTCGCATCCATCGAGTCAGGTGGCAATAAAAAAAATCTAAAAAAATCTTGCCATTGATGATGGCTTTCCTAATTAATCATTATTTGATTCTAGCATGTGATGTTATATCAATCAGCAAGTTTTCTTTTTTATAAGATAAGAATTCCAATGTCTACCTCACAGTATTTTCCTGAGGATAACAAAGAAGAATCTATAAATTATATTTGAAAACTGATAAGGACCAAACAATTGTAGGGTCTCACTATTATCTTGTATCTTTGAAGGTTTCTTTGCCACACATTTGTTTAATTTTGTAATTATTTAGGTTTATATTCAAGAAAGTGCACTGTTATGCTAGACAGATGATTCCTGGAACAGTGATGACATTTGGAGTCAGGACCTATACAGCCAGCTAAACTGTGGTCGAACTAGGGAGAGTTACTCTGTATCTTGCAAACTTCAAAGCAGCAAAAAATAATGAGACATAAAAGGAATTGAAGAAACAGTCTTTGTCTCATTTTGAGTGATGCATTATCTATCATTTTGAGTGCATGATGTATCTTATAAAACCATGTACAGACTTCTTTGGCATTTACCATTCATCTGCATGTTTCAGTGATATTCACATCAATTCATAAGTCATCATACTTGGTGGCACTTTTTCTGTTAGCATATCAGAAATCTTAACAGGATATATTCTGTCAGTAGAAATGGAACATCTGTGATGATGGGACCTGCAAAGATTGAAAGAGAATTCCATCCAAATCCTATGAATTGGTTCATCATATTGATCCATCTGGACTGACTGATAAAAATATCTTTTAAGAGGAGTAGCTCGAAAACTTCCTTATAAAATCTGCAGTTTCAAAGGGCAAATAAGATGTGTCGCTTGCTTTTTTCTCATTTCTTTTGTTTCTAGTTCTCTCTTATCCCCCCACCCCAAAAAAGAGTTAATAAGAAAATATAAATAATTTCTATCTCGTTCAGATATATTCACCTTAAATTAATCAGTCTGACGAAACATGTAGCAACCCAGGTTGATAAGTCGAGCAGTGAAACTCCTCTGGGCTTTGGAATTGCATTTTGAAGATTAAGTCTCAGAGGTGTTTTTCTGAAGTGTTAAGTAAACAGTATGACTACTGATAATCATGGCATGGCAATGCTCAAAGTCCATAAATCACGTGCTGAGTAAAAATAAGGTTGTATGACACTAAAATATATTGTCTTCAAAATCTAAGCACATTCTTCAAGAATCGCCCCAACACTTAGAATTACCTGTCTACTTAAAATACCTAGTCATATTTATCTGGGGCTTCGATTTTGATAAAAAGCCTTGTGTTTTTACAAAGGCAAGCCTGAGCTGTGATGTTCTCTGCATGAGCTTCTGAGAAAAGATGAGCCAGATCATATAACTTAATTCTGTGAGTCAGCCTGCCTAATCCTTGGCCACTTTTCCTCCCCCAGCTGGCCTGGAAAGATTTTTCAAGTTTTGCTTTCTCTAGAAATGCCTTCAATGAGTGGTGGCTTACAGGGACAAATTAGAATCTCAGAGGGGGTATGTACGCATCCACGTGTTAAGCTTTTACACTGTCATTTAAAACATCATTTAAGTCCTTACTGACTGTTCCAGGACTGCTGGCGCGGTTTATGTTCTGGTTGTTGGCTGGAAGCCCGTGGGGTCTTAGCTCCCTAACCAGGGCTGAACCTGCACAGCCCTGAGCGGGAAGGCAAGTCTTGCGGGCTGGACTGCGAGGGAGGGCCTTGGGCCGCCGCCGTGGACGCGGCTGGGAGAGGGCTCCCCGGGCAGGAGGGGAGCCGTCCCGGGCCCGTGCGCCTGCCCGCTCCTCCCGCGGGGCCCCGAGCCCGCCCTGCGCTCTCCTCTGCCTCTTCCGGCCCCGCGGGTGGTGGCCCGGCACTCCTTCCCCGGTACATCCACCTCGGGCGTCCAGGCCGTGACCCACGATGCTAAAATAACCCGACAAGGGGCCGCGCGCCGCGTTCCAGGGCGCGTCCTCATGGCCCGGCCGCGCCTGCCCGCATTGCCTCCGGCTCCAGCCCCTCTCCCGCCCTGTGGCCTGGCCGCGGCCTGGCGGGGACCTCGCCCTCCTGGCCCAGGCCTCCAGCGCCAGGCGGCGGCGTGGGCGGCCTGCTCTCCGAGCCCCCGGCGGCTGGCGCCCCAGGCCCGGCTTCCTCCGGAGCGAGCCGAGCTGCCGGGGAGGACGGGAGCGAAGCCAGCCGCATGCGGCCGCGGGCTTTTCCACGTCTAGAGAAGCTTCAAAGGAACCCAGCGCTGATTCAAAACAGGTTCACTGACAACAGAACACATGAGAAAGGACTTCTCTCTCAAGGAAATTAAGAAAGTGAGCTAGGAAGCAAAGAGATGAAGAATTAGATTTTTAAATGATTTTATCCAAATTAACAGTGAACTTCAGAACTTCTATTCATATCAAATTGTCTCTAATATAGTGTTCTGATTTGACTCATGAAATGAGATCCCAAAGGCTGAGATGAAATAGAAGTGCCATCATCCTTTGAGAGGTCATCTGAGACCAGATTTCTATCCCTTTGTAGCTATAAAAATAGTTAGCATTCTTCAGGATCAAAATTACCATACAGACTAACCGTCAAAGATAGTAAAAATTTATTTTTAAATTAATTATCTAACTGTATTCTTTATTAACCACAGCTCTATCTTAAAATATATTAATCCTAGCATATTGAATTAAGTCTTAGTTGATAGACCTAACCAAGAACAAGTGTTTTTTTCTTAATTATATACTCAAAATATTGAATAAATAATTAGATTTGCAGCTGTTGAAATAGTGTGAAAATAACTAGTCCCTTCAACAAGGTCTAAGGAATGTCTAACTGGTTATTCTGCAATATTCAGATGAAAGAAAGGGTCACATTTTTTGTTTGTAGTGTCTCAATTAGTGTTTTGATGAATTGCGATATGACTACAATCAAATATATTCTCAGAAAGAAAATTTCATGGTAGGTGAGTGTTAGTGCAGGAGGCAGTCCGCTCCAGCTTGGAGTTTCTGAGACTGTGTGACAGTTTATGACATCACAATGAGAGACAATTTTATCGGGAATTTTGTGAAAATCTGGTTTACATGGTTACTGTAGCTGAAAAGGGGAACGTTAGAAATAGGTCTGTTGGCTTTGCCTTGAAGAAAGGCATTCGCTGCAGAATTTTATTATTTCCAAGCAGGTCTATTAATTTTTCAGCAGGCAACCTTTCAGTAAATAGCAAGTAAAATTCTGATTTCTCCTATTCATTTTGATGTGCACATTCTCCCTGATTTTTATGTGTCCTCCAACTCTTCGAACTCTTCTTGGCTGAGGTATATTAACATTACATGGAAACGACTTTTTCAAGGAGAGAAATTCTATCAAAAATGATTGTATTATGTAATAACTTCCCCCTTTCTCCCCCTTTCCTGCAGTGGGCAAAATAATAATAAACTGCTGTTTTGGATGAAATAATTTGGGTAGTTTGAATCTTGAAACAATGCAGTTTATAGTTTAAATGGAATGCCTAGTAGTTGAAAATTTGTTATTAAACCTATATGTGTATATTAATATGATTTCTTGATTTTTTTAAGGTCTTCTTTTTTTCTATATTTCTCTCATCTTTGCCAGTCATTCCCCATAATTTGTCTAGTAGAACTTACTCTCTGAAAACTTCTTTCCTGGTTCTGAAATTTGAAAAAAGAATGTATATCAGTTTATCATGGTATCTGTCTGATTAAACTGTTGTCTTCATAGTCAATTTATGAAACATTATTGTATTGAAAACTAGAACTCTTTGTGACCCTAAGGACTGTAGTCAGCCAGGCTCCTCTGTCCATGGGATTTTCCAGGCGAGAATACTGGAGTGGGTTCCCATTTTCTCCTCCAGCGGATCGTCCTGACCCGGGCATCCACTGAACCCATGACTCGTGTCTCCTGCATGGTCAAACAGAGTCTTTACCGCAAGAGGCACCTGGGAAGCCAGGTAACTCTTACTTGCTAAGTCGCTTCGGTCATGTCTGACTCTTTGCGACCCCATGGATGGTAGGCCGCCAGCTTCCTCTGTCCATGGGATTTTCCAGGCAAGAATACTGGGGTGGGCTGCCATTTCCTCCTCCAGGGGATCTTCCTGATGCAGGGATGGAACCAGCATCTGAGATCTCTTGTGTCGGCAATTAGGTTCTTTACCAGTGACATCTGGAAAGCTTCCTGGCGGTGCTAGTAATGAAGAACCACCTGCTAACTCAGGTTGAAGTAAGAGAAGGGGGTTTGATCCCTGGTGGGGAAGATCCTCTGGAGGAGGGCATGGCAACCCACTCTGGTATTCTTGCTGGAGAATCCCAAGGACAGAGGAGCCAGCGGGCTACTGTTCATAAAGTTATATGTAACTCTTAGCACACAGTAAATTGCCTCAGACCAAATGGGTTAATGTTCTAAATCATTTCCACACTAAATATTTTATCATTGTGCCATCCCTTATGAGAGCTCATTTTCTTATCTTCGAGACAGTCTACAAAATCTGAAGAGCTGGCAGTTATTTCTTCCCTTTAATTATATGGGCTGCCTAACAGGATTCTACAGCAAGAATTTGTGTCCTCGATGGCTTGACATGACTGTCGCCACCCTCTCAATTCACCACAGGCTCTAAATTCACTAGTCAGAAAGCAGGTTCTCCCTCATTCTGTGTTCAATTTTAATTAGTAAAAGCTTTCAAAATTCATGATTTATTAAGTCCTAATTCTAAGTAGTTAGTTACTGTAGATTTAAGCACACAAGGCAAACCCTCACTTTTGCCTAAAGCACAGGGTCAGAAGGAAGAATATTGCTGTATAAATACGACAGATTACCAAAGGCAGTTGCTGAAAAGCCATGCCTTGACCTTTTGCCAAAATGGAAAATTTTCAATATACGTGTCTCCTTGTTAATGAAATGGGACGTATCACTGTGGCGTGCAGTGCTTTCTTTTCTCTGCAGAAACTTCTTGAAAGGGGGGAACTACCATTCATAAATTTGGGAAAGTTTTAGTTTCTTCTCCTTTTACTGGGGAAAAGAAAAATCTCTATTACAAACCCCACCCCCCAAAAAACAAAACAAAACAAAACAAAACTGTTTCCTATGCCTTTTAGTATCAACCAGGTCACTTAAAATCACTTTGGAATAAATTTTTTGTCCTCTTTCTCTTTTGTTATGTTCATCAGAAAGTTCACAGATTCTGACAAAACTCACCTCTTCTTGGTGCTTATCGGTTGTATGTACAGTGGTGGAAACACTGAGTCAGCTCTCCCAAGGACTCAGGTTCCGCCTTCCAAGTGACTGAGCATTGTGTGTATGTGAATTTTATTTTTATCTACGGGTGTGGAAGTGATTTACACTGTTGTGTTAGTTTCAGGTGTACAGCAACGTGGTTGTTACACGTATACGTGTATCTATTCTTTTTCAGATTCTTTTCCATTACAGGTCACTAAACAATATTTCATATAGTCCCTTGTGTTCTATAGTAGGTCCTTAATGGTTGTGTTTTGCATATTCTACTTTGTACATGTTAATCCTAAACTCCTAATTTACGCCTCACCTGACATTTTTCCCCTTCGGAAACCATAAGTTCGTTTTCCAAGTCTGTGAGTCTGTTTCTGTTTTGTAAATAAGTTAATTGTGCCAGTCTTATTTAGATTCCATATATTAATATAAGTGATATTTTATGATATTTGCTCTAGTAATTTAGTTTTGAACTAATTTACTTTGGATAATTTATGTTTGGAAGGAAAGGGAGGAAGCATACATTCTGAGTGCTGTAGGAAACAGATTTCCTTGAAAACGTAGATTCTAGGTTAGGGAGAGGAAACTATCTTACAAAAAGAACCCCTGGTTTAAAGGCCAAGTGGCAGATTTTATTTTTCTCTGTTTTAAGTATCTGAATGTATCTACATTCTCCTTCATTTATAAATTACATCAGTCTCCAAAAATATTTCTTTCAAAAGAGATACTCATTGCTTGCTTAGGTACCTAAAGTATTTTTAAGAGTTTTCCTTAACTTATTCCAAATTCCTTCTTAGGGTGGTCAACTTGTCCTGACTTGCTGGGGCTGTCCCCCAAAGTACTAAAAGTCTCATGTCTCAGGAACTCCCTTAGTCACAGACAAAACAGGACCGTGGTCACCCGATTCCTCCTCCCCTGTTTTACAGTCATGACTTTCTATTTATATGTTATTATAGCTCTAAAGCTGAGGCCTGTTACTGAACCAGAAACTAGTTGACAGGCGTGTCAGAGGTGGTTCCTGAAGAGTTGTCCTCAGCCCCACAGCAGCAGCACTGGGCTCTTTGTCAGAGATGCAGATATTCAGGCCCCATCCCAGACCGGGAACCATAAACTCTAAGGGCAGAATCAAGTCTGTGCCTGATTAAACCTGCAGGTGGTTCAATGTGCACTAAAGTTCTGGAACCTTTCGTTTACAGGAACAGGATGACTCATTCACAGATGTTTCCAACATCTTGGCTGTGTTCTTGCCGGATGTTGTGAGAGGCAAAGGAGCGCACAGAGAGGGGGAGAAAATTAGAAGTTGAAAATGATTCAGGATGAAAACTTAGATTATGAGGTCAAGGGTTTGCTCTTGATCCCGCTGTCCCAGTGTGCAGTCGAGTGCCTTCTGGGGAGAGGGCCTCAGCTTTTGAAAGAAAGGCAAATACCTGACAGGACAAATTTGCTGACAACAGCCTGTGTATTCATCAGTCGCCAAATATCTAGCGGGCTTTATTGTAGCTGTGTGTGGAGTATATTAAACATGAGCTAAGCTGCAAGAGTAGGGAACACAGTCCCCACTGACTTAGAGGAGCCAAGGCCGCAGCACGATGAGGCGGTGACAGAGACGCCACGCGGAGGTGACACCGAGGCATGCGGCCCTAATCCCTGCGGCCCGCGGCGCCCTGGTGCTGTCCTGGAGGCAGCCTCCCCCTCGAGGAAGGAGGGAGGGCAGGTCCCGGCGAAGAAGCAGCTCAGGGAACCCTCAGCAGCTTCTCTCCTTGGAGAGAGGACTTGCCTTTGGCTGGAGAGCGGCAGGCCGGCCGGGAGCCGGGTCCCGGGGGCGCCGTGAGGGGGTGTGGCGCTCGGGGCCCACCGGCCACTCAGAATGGCGGCGGCAGCCCCGCAGAGGTCAGCGTCCACACAGGCCTTTCACACACACTGACGTGCACCATGCACACTACGCACACGCACGCACACCACGCACACGCACACACACCACATACATGCATGCACAACACACACACCACGCGCACTCATGCACACCACACACACATGCACACGACATGCACTCACGCATACCACGCACATGCGCACACACCACATGCACACATGTACAACATGCACACCATGGGCACTCATGCACACCATGCACACACGCACACCACATGCACTCACACATACCACACGCATGCACGCACACCACATACACACATGCACAACACACCACGTGCACTCACGCACACCACATGCATGCACACCACATGCACTCACACATACCGCATGCATACACGCACACCACGCACATACACACACCACACACATGCACACCACATGCACTCACGCACACCATGCACACTCACACACAGCACGCACACCACGTGCACACATGCACACCGCATACATGCATGCACAACATGCACACCACGTGCACTCACACACACCACACGCACACACATACACCACATACACTCACGCACACCATGTGCACCACATACACTCACACACACCACGCACACCACATGCACGCACGCACACCACATACACTCACACACATGTGCACTCACGCACACCACACGCACACACACACAACACACATACCACATGCATGCACGCACAACACACACATGCACACACACCACATACACTCATGTACAACACGCACACTCACGTGCACACATGTACACCACATGCACTCACGCACAACATGCACACAGCTCCTAACCCCAAACACCTGGAAATCTCACGTGAAACTTCCTGGCCTTTGCCACAATAAGAACCACAGCGACTGGTAAAACTGGGCATGCGTTTCTCAGATGGCTGACGAGATGGCACGATGGACTCCACCCTCTGGTTCAGGTTGTGTGCTCTCCAGTGAGTAATGCTATTGGTGTCAACGTTAAGCTCCTTTACACTTTCTGCCTCTGCCTGTTGAGGAGTGTGTGCGCAGGGGCTGAGGTGGCGGGTGGTATGACTGATACTTAGATGAGGCCTGCTTGTATGTGGTGAACTACGGGATTAAGCTAATACTATCAGTTCAGTTAACTCTATCAGTTGTGTCCGACTCTTTGAGACCCCATGAATCGCAGCACGCCAGGCCTCCCTGTCCATCACCATCTCCTGGAGTTCACTAAGACTCATGTCCATCGAGTTGGTGATGCCATCCAACCATCTCATCCTCTGTCATCCCCTTCTCCTCCTGCCCCCAATCCCTCCCAGCATCAGGGTCTTTTCCAATGAGTCAACTCTTCACATGAGGTGGCCAAAGTACTGGAGTTTCAGCTTCAGCATCAGTCCTTCCAATGAACACCCAGAACTGATCTCCTTTAGAATGGACCGGTTGGATCTCCTTGCAGTCCAAGGGACTCTCAAGAGTCTTCTCCAACACCACAGTTCAAAAGCATCAATTCTTCGGCGCTCAACTTTCTTCATAGTCCAACTCTCACATCCATACATGACTACTGGAAAAACCATAGCCTTGACTAGATGGACCTTTGTTGGCAAAGTAATGTCTCTGCTTTTTTAACATGCTGTCTAGGTTGTTCATAACTTTCCTTCCAAGGAGTAAGCGTCTTTTAATTTCATGGCTGCAGTCACCATTTGAGGTGATTTGGGAGCCCCTAAAAAAAAAGTCTGACACTGTTTCCCTATCTATTTCCCATGAAGTGATGGGATAAGATGCCATGATCTTCGTTTTCTGAATGTTGAGCTTTAAGCCAACTTTTCCACTCTTCTCTTTCACCAAGAGACTTTTTAGCTCCTCTTCACTTTCTGCCATAAGGGTGGTGTCATCTGCATATCTGAGGTTCTTGATATTTCTCCCGGCAATCTTGATTTCAGCTTGTGTTTCTTCCAGCCTAGCATTTCTCATGATATACTCTGCATAGAAGTTAAATAAGCCGGGTGACAGTATACAGCCTTGATGTACTCCTTTTTCCTATTTGGAACCAGTCTGTTGTTCTATGTCCAGTTATAACTGTTGCTTCCTGACCTGCATACAGACTTCTCAAGAGGCGGGTCGTGTGGTCTGTTATTCCCATCTTTTTCAGAATTTTCCAGAGTTCATTGTGATCCACACAGTCAAAGGCTTTGGCATAGTCAATAAAGCAGAGATAGATGTTTTTCTGGAACTCTCTTGCTTTTTCCATGATCCAGCAGGTGTTGGCAATTTGATCTCTGGTTCCTCTGCCTTTTCTAAAACCAGCTTGAACATCTGGAAGTTCACGGTTCACATATTTCTGAAGCCTGGCTTGGAGAATTTTGAGCATTACTAGCGTGTGAGATGAGAAAAATTGGGCAGTAATTTGAGAATTCTTTGGCATTGACTTTCCTTCGGATTATAATGAAAACTGACCTTTTCCAGTGCTGTAGCCACTGCTGACTTCTCCAAATGTGCCGACAGATTGAGTGCAGCACTTTCACAGCAGCATCTTTCAGGATCTGAAACCGCTCAACTGGAATTCCATCACCTCCACTAGCTTTGTTTGTAGTGATGCTTTCTAAGGCCCACTTGACTTCACATTCCAGGATGTCTGGCTCTAGGTGAGTGATCACACCATCACGATTGTCTGGGTCATGAAGATCTTTTTTGTACAGTTCTTCTGTGTATTCTTGCCACCTCTTCTTAATGTCTTCTGCTTCTGTTAGGTCCAGACCATTTCTGTCCTTTATCAAGACCATCTTTGCATGAAATGTTCCCTTGGTATCTCTAATTTTCTTGAAGAGATCTCTAGTCTTTCCCATTCTGTTGTTTTCCTCTATTTCTTTGCATTGATCGCTGAGGAAGGCTTTCTTATCTCTCCTTGCTATTCTTTGGATCTCTGCATTCAGATGCTTATATCTTTCCTTTTCTCCTTTGCTTTTCTCTTCTCTTCTTTTCACAGCTGTTTGTAAGGCCTCCTCAGACAGCCACTTTGCTTTTTTGCATTTCTTTTCCATGGGGATGGTCTTGATCCCTGTCTCCTGTACAATGTCACGAGCCTCCATCCATAGTTCATCAGGCACTCTGTCTATGAGATCTAGGCCCTTAAATCTATTTCTCACTTCCACTGTATAATCATAAGGGATTTGATTTAGGTCATACCTGAATGGTCTAGTGGTTTTCCCTACTTTCTTCAATTTAAGTCTAAATTTGGCAACCTAAATCAGAACAGAGTTTGAAAAGAATAGACACATATATCGGCATGTGTGTGTGCGACTGGATCACCTGGCTGTGCACCTGAAACTAACACAGCATTGTGAATCAGCTAGGAAAGTGTGACACTGTTAATTGCTCAGTTGTGTCAACTCTTTGTGACTCCATGGACTGTAGCCCTCCAGGCTCCTGTGTCCATGGGACCCTCCAGGAAAGCATACTGGAGTGGGTGGCCGTTCTCCACCAGGAATGGAACCTGGGTCTCCCACATTGCAGGCAGATTCTTTAACATCTGAGCCACCAAGGAAGCCAACTGCACTCCAGTATACAGTCAACTGTACTCTAATATACAATCAAGTATACTCTACTGTACAATCAACTATACTCCAATATACAATCTATGGTACTCCAATATAGAATTTAAACAAAGACCTAAACTAGAGACATCCATTTTGAGATCAAGGACATTTGAGGCTGAGGATACAGAGTGGGTCTCCACTCCCATTGGCCAGCTGTTGGGCCCAGTGTCACTGCCCGGGGCTGGGGGGCTCCTGCGGGCTTCCTTCTGCTTTGGAGCCTCTGGCCTCCCTTCCTCTTGGCCTGGTCCTCCTGCCACTCTCCATCTCTCTGCTCCCTCTCCAGCTCAAGCATCCTTTGGTCCAGTTCTGATCACCTCCTCCTTCTGAGAGCTTCTGCAATCATTCGCTAACCTGGCAACCTGACTCTCTAGCCTTCTTCCTTCCAAATTGCTGTCAGCAATAAGAATAACCTGAATTCCTGAAAAATTTTTCTTTGAAATTAAAGCAATCTAATAGTATCTTCTCAAATTACATGATTCACATGTGTCCAGTCCCCATGAAATGGTCCTGGCTTCAAGAGGGAAATTTAGAAGTTGGATAAGTTATTTCTTTTAACAAGCTTTCTCTCAAATACTTTTCAGCAGAAAAATTGATGTTCTAATCTGCATCTGGTGTGCCCAACCCAAGATGAGTTCAGCAGGTCAGTAACCAGGATCACTGAGTCGGAATCTACTGTTGATGTAATTGCCTCAAGCAGTCATAGATTAGGCAGTTTCGAGAAACATCTCAGAAGTTGTATTTAGATACTTCTGGGGTTTTAAAAGTTTTTGAAATCACTTGCCTATCTAGAATTTCTGATGTGCAGAAGACTTGGAAACTAGTTCAAATGATGTGAAGGTAGAAATAATTACTCAGCTGATCCCTTGGGACATTAAGTTCTTTAATCAGGTCTCTACAAGACTTCATTAAAAAGGACAGTGGATCGTTTTTATGCATGACACTTCCAAGCAGCAGACCTTTGGGGGTGTGGTAAAGTTAGAATTTGAAATGCAAGCATTTCTCTATTATTTTCTGGAGATGTCTCCTCAACCTCTTCAAAGATAGCAAATCCACTGTTCTCCTCCCTCTCATGGTATGCAGCCTGGTTGCTCTGGTCCACAAATAATGTTGTTTTTTACCTTTTAACATCCAGTGATTAACACAGGGTCTAACACAGGAGGATTCAATCAAGCCCACCCGAAAAGTTTCAGGACCAGGTCAAGAGCTCAAATGGAGACCATACACCATACAGTTCAGTGCTTACAAGGTACCTCAAGCATCGCTGGCAGCCCTGTAGGCTGTATCCAAGGATTGCCCTTGTGACCTGAAGGTCAAGGGCTCTCCCCACCTGAGTCAGCTCAGCCCTGTCAAGTGGCACAGATGTGCAGGATCAGGGCAGACGCTGTCCCCTAAGTCAGCCCTTCAGGTGGCAACTGAAGATGAAAGTCGCTTTGTCGTGTCCAACTCTTTGTGACCCTGTGGAATTCTCCAGGCCAGAATACTGGAGTGGGTAGCCTTTCACTTCGCCAGGGGATCTTCCCAACCCAGGGATCAAACCCAGGTCTCCCTCACTGCAGGTGGATTCTCTGCCTGCTGAACCCCCAGGGAAGCCCTCAGGTGGTAACTGGACCCACCCAAATCTGGGCACCCAGTGGGGAGGCAGCCTTTCTCCCTAACCTCATTTTGTGGGCTCAGGATTTCCAGCCAATCTGAAGCATTTCCTCTTCAGAGAGGGAGGCAATATCTGGGGGGACTTTTCTGTATAGACTCACATTTGGTGACTTGACATCATTTGGTGTTTTGAAAACAAGCCTCTTTCTCTGGTTTCCAGAGAGAGGCTGTGATCTTTTACCTCAACACACACAACCACACCTGCACATAGACACACACAAGTGCATATGCACACACAAAACATACATGCACACATATAGACACACATGCACACACAAAACATACATACATAGACATATATGCACACACAAAACCTACATGTACACACACAGACACATGTTCACACACATAGACACAATATACACACATAGACACACGATTATAAACCTTCACACCCATGCGCTCACACACACTTGCGAATTCTCTGACTCTGTACTCTGACCTTCGGGGCACCCAGTCCAGTTCTCACTTCCCTTTCTAATTAATATTTCCATTTGCTTAGTTGGTTATCAAACTTGAAAAAAGTATTTTTCGTAAGATCAAAAAATACAAAAATAGACTTTTGTTTCAGTGGCTTGTGATATGTGGAACCCCCAAAAGTACAGAGCCCAGTGCAGGGTCCGTTCCTGCCCGTGTCTAAGAGGGTGGTGCTGCTCAGATGATGGTGGTTAAATGAGGTAAAATCCAGAGGAAAGAAGCAACTGCCAGTAATAATTTCTAAAAACTTGCATGTGTGTGTGTGGTTTTTCTGTGTGTGTCACGAAACACCTTTTTATACTTCAGAATGTCACCATATTTAAGAGGAAACAGCTGTTCTCCTCACTTGCTTGCAAGCCTGGTTGAGACTTAAATTCTCACAAACAAGAAGGAAATAAATTGAATATCATTCAGTGTACCAGTAAACACGATGAGAATCTTTGGGTCATAGTATTAATTTGTCAGGGCTTCCCAGGTAGCTCAGTGGTAAAGAGTCTGCTTGCCAACGCGGGAGATATGCCTTTGATCCCTGGGTCGAGAATTATCCCTGGAGGAGGAAATGGCAGCCCACTCCAGTATTCTTGCCTGGAGAGTCCCATGGATGGAGGAGCCTGGCAGGCTACGGTCCATGGGGTCGCCAATAGTCAGACATGACTGAGCAACTGAGCACGCATGCATTCATTTCTGTTACCTGGAAGGAAATGTCCATAACTTACGTCTGGTTCTCTGAGTTGGATCATGAGATCTGTAACTAGGAAAATACTTTCCTTACCCAGACCATGTAAGTTGGCCACTCTATTTTATTATCTAGAATTCAAGTTATTATTTTCTGGAATCTTTTCTTATGCTTTATGAAATGTTTTAAAAGATATTTCCAGTGTTTTATGCAAGAATGAGGGCCAAAATGGGCCACTCTGAATACTGACACGTTTCCTTTCATCCTCCACGAGAGCACCATTCCACAAAGTATTAGCAATCTGTTTTGATGCCAAAGCCAAACAGTGACAGTTACAATAATGAGTATTTGCTTCAGGGCTTTGGCAGAAAAACAGCACAGAAATGCAAACCCTACCATCTCAAACCTTGCCCTCCCACTAAAGCACACCCGTTACTTTCAACTCCCCGTCGTATACATCGTTCCTAGAGGGTCACTGGTAGAACAGTGCAAAGAAACCTGAATCAGCCCCTGGGAAACATCAAGACAAGTGAGCCATGAGTCTAGTTTCACATCGACTGGGGGGAAAGAGGAAAAGTTTACAGTAAGGAGGGCCTGTGGGTCACTCTTACCACTTTGTAGAAGAGATGGTTTGAAAAGTGTAGGTTCTTCTCTCCCCTCCAACAGCTCCATGTGTCAGCATGAACGGAGGACTGGACGTGCATGGTTGCCTCGAGCTCGGGCCGTGTTTTGTTTCTTTTGAAGTCAAATTTTTAAGATGCTATCTTCCAACAATCATAATAAATCATGACCAATTGGAATAAACTGAAAAGATGTGATCAGTTATTTTTTTATGAAAGAAATTCAAAATTTTAGCAAAAAGAACATGTGCTTCTGAGCCAGGCTGAGTTCAAATCATTGCCCTACAGCTGGCAGCTTTGGCACTGGGCAAGTTCCCAAAACTCTCCATACCCCAGTATCTTCTCTAAGTTGGGGAGAAAGAAGGTATGCCTATTTTTTTAAATTGAAATATAGTTGATTTATAATGGTGCTTTAGTTTCAGGCACACATCAAAATGATTCATATGTGTGTGTGTGTGTGTTCTTTTTCAGATTCTTTTCTTTTCTAAGGTTATTAGACAATATTGCATATAATTCCCTGTGTTATAGAGTAGGTCCTTGCTGGGTGTTTTTCTATACATAGCTATGTATAAATGTTAATCCTGAACTCCTAATTCACCCTCTTAGTTTTTATGATCATGAATGTATTAGTATGTATAAATGCTTTGACATTGCTTCTGCCATGTTTAGCTAAAATTGTGTCTTGCTCATTCATTTGCTCATTTATTCATTCATTGTTTTCTCTGAATAAATATTTATTGAATGCATTTTTACATCAAGTATAAATGCAAGGGTGTATGAATGGACAAAATGGATGGAGGAAGAGTCGGTATATTTATTACTGTTACTTCAGATCATTATGGGGTGTCTCATGAGCCACGTGAGGGACATATATTATCCTTCCTGGCTCCAGTGGCTTAGGTAGAACCTAGTGCAAAACAGCAGCTCAAAAAATGTTGATGGAGTGAGGTTCAAATACATGAATCACTGCAACACAGAATAACAATTTGGATCTGAAATAAGGATTTGGAAGTGGGAGACGCAAAGTCAAGTCCCAGTTTTATGGAAATTTCCTCATCTAAAAACCAAGAAAGTTGTAGCATGTAATCACCGAGATCACTGCTGTGATTCTACAAAGTAACTGAATGACGCCCTGCGTGGTGACTGGTTCTAGTTCTTTTTTATCAATAAACTTTCATTTTTAGACTAGCTTTAAATTTACAGAAGAGGTACCAGAATACCACAGAGGGTTCCACTATGTGCTGTTAAGTTTTCCTTGTTATTAGCGTCTCACATTATTGTGGTGCATTTGTCAAAGCTAGAGAACCATAACCAATCCATTGCTTTTACTAGATTCCATACTTCTTTTGAATTTCCTACATTTCTAACCTAGAGTTCCTTTTTTCTTTTTGCCCCAGGATTTCAACCAGGACACCAGATTATACTTAGACAACCTGAGTCCTTAGACTTGTCTGGACCATGACAGTTTTTCAGATTTCTTGTTTGGGGACCTAGACATTTTTGAGGACTCTTGATCAAGAATTGGGTAGAATGTCATTGAATTTAGGTTTGTTTATGCTTTTCCCATGGTTAGACAGGGGTTATGATTTGGGGGAAGAATATCACAGGGATAAGTCTCATCACACCCTAGCAAGAATGTATGTTATTAACATGGTCAATGATATAAAATTTTATTTTAATGAGTGGATAGGTATTATGCATAACTGGTAATTTAATCTTCCATACTAAAGAAAATAGCTTTGCTATATGTCATTTTCTATGCAACGTACAGTCATCTGTTGATATTCATGGGGAAATGGTTCCAGAACCCCTGCAGATACCAAAACCTATGGATGCTCAATTGCTGATATAAAATGATACAGCAGTTGCACATCCCCCCATTTACTTCAAATCATCTCCGGATTACTTCTAATACCTAAAACTATGTAACGTTATGTAAATAGTGGCAAATATAGTATAAATGTTATGCAAATAATCACCTTCCCACAGAAAAATTGTGTTTTTTGGAAGTCTGGAATTATTTTTTTAATATTTTAAAATGGATGCAGAAACCAAAGGCCATCGAAATAAAATAGTTGGTTCCTTTATGGCTTAATCTTAAAATATATTTACCTTACTTATTCAAAAAAAGTCCTCTTTACTACTGGGAAATTAACAGTAACTGAAAAATTCATATCTTGTTATAAATTAATAATACTCTTACCTTTGTGCACTCAAGATCTATATATTAAATTTAAAGTGAAAAACATGACTGTATTTCACTCAAACTAACCTTAATCTTGAGAAAATATTAATATTAATAACAGATCTTTGTTCGGCTAAGTGGCCTAAAAAATGTAACAAGGTTAAGTGAAAGTGTTAGTCGTGCAGCTGAGGCCAACTCTGCGAGCCAGTGGACGGCGTGGCTCCTCTGTCCACGGAATTCTCTCAGCAAAGATATTGGAGTAGTTGCATCTCCTTCTCCAGGGTGTCTTCCCAACCCAGGCATCAGGTTTGGGTCTTTTGCATTGCAGGCAGATTTTTACCATTTGAGCCACAAGGGAATTAAGTGCCAGAAATTAAGTGTGTGGATCCTGATTTCCCTGAGCCTGTCTTGTGCAAGGGACTTCCCTTAAGAAACATTAACATTTTACTAAGCCAAAGCCATAGACAGTCTGGAGTCTCTAACCTTTGACATTCTTGATATAAATGTACTTTATCCTCTGGGGATAATGTCGTGCCATGTAGGGCCACCCAAGATGGACAGAGCACGGTGGAGAGTTCTGACAAAACATGGTCCACTGGAGAAGGGAATCACAAAGCACATCCGTACTCCTGCCTTGAAAACACCATGAACAGTTGATGTTGTTCAGTTGCTAAGTGGTGTCTGACTCTTTGCAACCCCATGGACTGCAGCATTCCAGGTTTCCCTGTCCTTCACCACCTCCCAAAGTTTGCTCAAACTCTTCTCCATCTAGTCGGTGATGCCATCCAACCGTCTCATCCTCTGTCATCCCCTTCTCCTCCCGCCTTCAATCTTTCCCAGCATCAGGGTCTTTTCCAATGAGTCGACTCTTCACATCAGGTGCCAAAGTACTGGAGCTTCAACTTCAGCATCAGTCCTTCCGAGGAATATTCAAGACTGATTTCCTTTAGGATGGACTGGTTGGATCTCCTTGCAGTTGAAGGGACTCTCAAGAGTCTTCTCTAACACCACAGTTTAGAAACATCAATGCTTTGATGCTCTCCTTTCTTTATGATCCAACTCTCACATCCATACATGACTACTGGAAAAACCATAGCTTTGCATAGACAGACCTTTGTTGGCAAAGTAATGTCTCTGCTTTTTAATATGCTATCTAGTTTGGTCATAGCTTTTCTTCCAAGGAGCAAGTGTCTTTTAATTTCATGGCTGCAGTCGCCATCTGAGGTGATTTGGGAGCCCCAAAAAATAAAGTCCGACACTGTTTCCATTGCTTCCCCATCTATTTGCCAGAAAGTGATGGGACCGGATGCCATGATCTTTGTTTTCTGAATGTTGAGTTTTAAGCCAACTTTTTCACTCTCCTCTTTCACTTTCATCAAGAGGCTCTTTAGTTCCTCTTCACTTTCTGCCATAAGGCTGGTTTCATCTGTATATCTGAGGTTATTGGTATTTCTCCCAGCAATCTTGACTTCAGCTTGTGCTTCTTCCAGCCCAGCGTTTCTCATGATGCACTCTGCATGTAAGTTAAATAAGCAGGGTGACAGTATACAGCCTTGACGTACTCCTTTTCCTATTTGGAACCAGTCTGCTGTTCCATATCCAGTTCTAGCTGTTGCTTCTTGACCTGCATACAGGTTTCTCAGGAGGCAGGTCAGGTGGTCTGGTGCTCCCATCTCTTTAAGAATTTTCCACAGTTTGTGATCCACACAGTCAAAGGCTTTAGCATAGTCAATGAAGCAGAAGTAGATTTTTTCTGGAAATCTCATTTTTTCTATGATACAATGGATGTCGGCAATTTGATCTCTGGATCCTCTGCCTTTTCTAAATCCAGCTTGAACATCTGGAAGTTCGGTTCATGTAATGTTGAAGCCTAGTTTGGAGAATTTTGAGCATTACTTTGCTAGTGTGTGAGTTGAGTGCAATTGTGCAGTAGTTTGAACATTCTTTGGCATTGCCTTTCTTTGTGATTGGAATGAAAACTGACCTTTTCCAGTCCTGTGGCCACTGCTGAATTTTATAAATTTGCTGGCATATTGAGTGCAGCACTTTAACAGGGTCATCTTTTAGGATTTGAAATTTTCTGGTATTACCTGATATTTTAATGTTGGTACCTTAGAAGACAAGTAAAGACTAGTCAGGAAGTGGGTCTTTCAGTGTTCAAGGTAATGCATTCTTGTGGCCAAAATTGGTGTTAGTCAATTTTATTTATTTTTCTCTTGCCATGAGAAAAACTGGTGATGGCAATATGATTATTTTTTCTAACATGGTTATAAGATGTTCTCCATGATACTGCAGGGGACCTTAATGTCATTATGGCTGAATAAGTGGTTAAAAGTATATGAAGGGTCAGGACAAAGGGAAGGTCCAGATAAATTGTTCTATTCAATATCCCTCAGCATCCTCTATAATGGAAAAGAATCCAGAAAAGAATATATTCACATACACACATATACATATGTAGATATATAATAGCTAAATATATATAAATATATATAATGTATATTGCAGAATCACTTTGTGTACACCTGAAACTTTGTAAATCAATTATAGTTCAAAATTTTTAATAAAAATTAATGGAAAACAAACAGCAAGAACCCATTTTTCTTCTGACTGACTAGTGTTTCTGTGCCATATTTGGGAAAGAAGCCATAACCAGCCTTACCCATATCCCCACCTCTCTGTCCAGATCAAAGTGAAAATGCAAGTTCAAAGGCTTGTTGGTAACAGAAATGACCAAGAACTACATTCTGTGAGGACAGCCGCTCACGCAGGTACCACTGTCCTTTATAGCCGCTGCCCACTCCATTTACCATGGGCAGTTTAGGGCAGCATTGCATAGCGGCAGCCTGTGGGAGGAGAGACAACTCCAAGAGTAGCTGTGGCTGGAGAGGCTGCCTGGGAATATTTTGAGTAGGAGGTTAGGGTTAGCCAGCCGGGAGGCAACGAAAAGGGATGTAAAAATAGAAAGCACAGGGCCTGGAACACATTTGCAATTCATACTGGACTTGCCAGACACTGCTCACACTGTGTTAACCTGCCTATTTGGGCTGGGAGCTGTGTCTACCCAAGTGAAGCTAAGACAAGGCTCACTTTGAAGGTTGACCTCTCCAGATTTAGAGTCAGACTTCAGAGCCAGAAGGGTTGTAGGGTTACAGTGCATCAAAGCCTTCCTGGTTATCATGCTTTTGAAAGCTGTGACATTAACATGGTGCGACCGGCCTGTGAATTCCATATGAAGAGTTGCCATTGGTGTTTGACTGTGTGTCACACGCTCCCTGAACTCATCCCGGTGCAGGGCATATGCTTAAGAAATATGCCAGATTAGAATTCATCTTGTTTGTATATGGATGATTTTTGTATTTGTTGAATATACAGCTCTTCGTAAATAAGAATTTTATAAACCTTTGGTCTTGACAAAGCAGTGTGACATCAGGGTTCTTTACTTCCCATATATTTTGCACAAGCACGCACAGGATCACAATCAACTTTTTAAAGGGGTCTTGGCTGTGATTTTATTTCGTTGAATTTGCTTTTTACTGCTCTGGGTCTTTGTCGCTGCATACGGGCTTTCTCCAGCTACGCGGAGTGAGGGCTACTCTAGATGCAGTCTGTGCGCTTCTCACGGGTGGCGTCTCTTACTCTGGAGCACGGCCTTAGGGCGTACAGGCTTCCGTCGTTGAAGGATGCAGGCGCAGCAGTCACGGCGCACAGGCTCGGGTGCCCCGCGGCACGTGGGATCTTCCCAGACCAGGGACTGGACCAGTGTCCCCTGCGTTGCAAGGTGGTTTCTTAACCACAGGACCACCAGGGAAGCCCTGTTTTAAAGAAAGAGACGTAGAGGAAAATAGACTAGTAAAGAGAAATGAACGTGCCTTAGGCGCATTTCCTCTCCATTGTTTTTTTTAAAGCCATCCCAGGAGACACACACAAAGCACAGTGTGCTGTGAAGCATGTTTCAGTCAGGCCACACGCTAACAGGAGAGCTTTGAGCATGTTTATTTACCTCGAGGAAGCATGGTAAAGCCTACTTGTGTGTATCTTCAAGAGCTGTCCAAATGTGCTCTGTCGATAGACACGCTCGGAAGTGTGCGGCTGCGGCGGGGGCGGCGGGGCTTGGGGCTGGTCGCCCCTCACTAGGCCAGCATGCAGTGGCGGGGGCGCGCTGTCAACAGCGAGAGGCGGTGCCACTGTCTTTGCCTTTTCTCCTGTGCTGTTTTGACTGCAGATAGTGCCACAGGGACACCAGCAATATCAACGACAACAACTGTGGAAGTTCGCAAAAGCAGCGTCATGACAGCGGAGGCCGCCGCTAAAGTGGAGAAGAGCCCCGCCGCGGCCGGCGGCCACAGCGCCTGCCCTTCCGCGGAGACGGAGGAGGAGAAGGCCAAGAGGCTGCTGTACTGCTCGCTCTGCAAGGTTGCGGTCAACTCTGCCTCGCAGCTGGAGGCCCACAACAGCGGTGAGCGCGGCCACTGCTTCTGTCTCAGCGGCTCTGCACCCATGCTCCTCTGAATGGCTGAGATCTCTGCAGCAGGGGGCGGGGGCGGGGGGGCGGAAAACTGGCGATTATTACCCGAGCTCAGTAACCATGAAACAGCAAGAATGGCAAGCAAAGTCATTGACACGAGGGCAGGGCAGGGTTTCCAGGGCTCCCATGCCGAGCTGTGGATGTGTGTGTGTATAAACACAAGGAGGGTCAGTGAAATATAATTCTAAAGCATCAGCTTTGTGTTTATATGATTTCTAGATTGCTATGTTATTTCCATGCATTTGCTTCTAAATGAAAATTTCTAAGTTGCACCAATAATAGAGTTGCAAAATTGGGTTGCATAAGTCCATGCAATTTTGGTTAAAGCCTCCTTACTAGGGTTTTTATGATAAATAATATTATTCGGGCTAAATTTATTTGAACTGGATGATTAAACTTAAGAAAATGCTTCCTATAGACAGAAGCAAGATAAGACATTTTACCTTATCTCAAGGTAAGATATCTACGTGAAAGATTTTACTTATCCTTTCTGACAACCTAAAGATACTATTTCCGTGCTTTAATTGAGGCTCAGAGAAGACACATGATCAGTTAGGTGACGAGCCATTATTCAAACCCAGGTCTCTCTAACTTAAACACTAAACTTTAATATAGCAGAACTGAAAAGATTAATAA
>SJYF01000263.1:984590-1005453 GCA_006410515.1 Procapra przewalskii | reverse complement strand
ATGGACTGGTTGGATCACCTTGCAGTCCAAGGGACTCTCAAGAGTCTTCTCCAACACCACAGTTCAAAAGCATCAATTCTTTGGCACTCAGCTTTCTTCACAGTCCAGCTCTTACATCCATACATGACCACAGGAAAAACCGTAGCCTTGACTAGATGGACCTTTGTGGACAAAGTAATGTCTCTGCTTTTTCATATGCTGTCTAGGTTGGTCATAACTTTTCTTCCAAGGAGTAAGCCTCTTTTAAATTTCATGGCTGAAATCACCATCTACAGTGATTTTGGAGCCCCTAAAAATAAAGTCTGACACTGTTTCCACTGTTTCCCCATCTATTTGCCATGAAGTGATGGGAGCGGATGCCATGATCTTCGTTTTCTGAATGTTGGTTTTTAAGCCAGCTTTTTCACTCTCCTCTTTCACTTTCATCAAGAGACTCTTTAGTTTTTCTTCCCTTTCTGCCACAAGGGTGGTGTCATCTGCATATCTGAGGTTATTGATATTTCTCATGGCAATCTTGATAAAAATAATAGCTCATATTCAAGAGAGCATCACCAGAAATACCAAAGCAGTATAATGAACATAACTAGCTTTTTATGAAGAAACAGGAAAAAAAAAAGAATGAAAGCAAGGGTTTTAGAAATTGACTTGCTAGTCACACAGACGGAGGTCTGTGACCCATCACTCAGCCACACTGATGATACAGGGGTCAGAGCTTCTCCAGCCACTCACGTGGGGACAGGGTGGAGCTGCGGGATCCGAGGGGACACGGGGGAGCTGCGGGATCAACGGCGACATGGCAGAGCTGCAGAGATCCAAGCGCTCAGGCTGCAGACCTATGAGGCTTCCACGCCCGCCTGTGCAGTGAACGGCTTTGCTCTTTTCCTCTTGCCAAATCATGCTGAATAACTTTTCATCAAAGGTTCCGGATGTCCCTGGACAGTTGAGATGGAATTTTTTGCATGTTTTACATTTTGACAGCTGCGTGATGACTCTGTGTTGTTGCTATTCTTTCTTTCCATTGCAGAAACCCAAACAGTGTCCCCTGGTGTGCCAATAGCCCTAAATTCAAAATAATAATAATAGTAATCAGAACAGTTCACATCATCTGCATCACGCCATTCTTCTGTTTTAAGGCCTGGAATAAAAATCCCCTCTATGCCAACTATTTCCACAGTATGAAATGAATCAGTTTTATTGACTCAAATGTAAAATATAACACATTCTATCCTGACTCTCGTCCTGTACTAAGTCTAAGTTGCAGCTGTGAACAAATTAATCTCTTTTTTAAGAAACCAGGAATTCTTTAAAAGAACCTATTTCAACTTTTAGAAAAGACACTAATGGCGTTTTTATGTGATGGAAACTCCTTATTTCCTTCAGCAGTTCTAGGAACATCGGTAGGCACTGTCCTCTGTCTCTTTGACAGTTTCAAAACTGTCCAAGTAAATAAGATATTACTGCCTATTTCAGGAGGTTGGTTGGTTTAGGTCTTTATTATTCACTTAGTCCATGAAATAAATATAGGTGCAAATTATTCTTGGAGAAGGAAATGGTGACCCACTCCAGTGTTCTTACCTGGAGAATCCCAGGGATGGGGGAGCCTGGTGGGCTGCCGTCTATGGGGTCACACAGAGTCGGACACGACTGAAATGACTTAGCAGCAGCAGCAGCAGCAGCATATTATTCTCTCATCCATAAATAAGCCATAGGCAATGTATCCAATTTAAGACACATTTTTCTTCTTACTTTAAGCTTTACGGCTTTCGAGAACAAAGTTTACAAACTGCATGTTCCACTCTACTTGTTTGCAACATCTTACAGTTCCAAGAAATACAGAAAAATTGTATAACACAATTGTCCCAAGTGTCAACTAAGACATTTAGTGACTCACAGGACATGTATCTTGTGACTGTCTCTCAAAAGAAATGTACTTTTTGATGGGGGAAGAAAGTAAAATGCTGTGTGTTTATTCATCTCTAAAGGACAGTGTTCCATGGTCCTTCTTTCTCTCTTGTTAGAAAGATACCAATTCTCATTTTTAATCATTTAGTACATTTCAATTAAGTGTTAGGCAGAGCAAGCATTTTATTTATAACTTTGAAAACCAATGGTTGGCCCCTGCTGAAATAAAGTTTCACTGCAGACAAGATGTTGCAGGATAATATTCCATGCTTCCATAGGGCAGAAAAGGTCTTTTCTTGTTTGTTTGTTTATTTTGCCTGAACAGTGCCTAAACAAATTTTAATTAGCTCCCAAATGTCTTTTAGAAAAAAGAAAGAGGATTTCCTTTAAAGTTAGAAATTCTGATTCCTCTTGAAAAGTCAGAAAAACCTGAGAGCCCTCGTTGCTGTTGTTTAGTTGCCAAGCTGTGTCCAAGTTTGCGATGCTATGGACTGTAACTCACCAGGCTCCCCTGTCCATGGTTTTCCAGGCATGAATACTGGGGTGGGTTGCCATTTCCTTCTCTGGGGGATCTTCCTGAAGCAGGGATCAAACCAGGTTCTCCTGCGTTTCATGAGAATTCTTTACTGAGCCATCCACGTTCCTATTAGGCAGCCGTTGGCTGCTCACTGAACTGCCTCCTGCTTTGGGGAAAGGAGGGTTTGCTGTGATCTGGGCTCAGAGGCCCCAGCATAGCTTCCTGCCAGGCCAGTGCTCTCACTGGGTTTGCAAACCCCAGAGGGCTGGAGGGCTCTCAGCCATCCCAGGCTCTTCTGCAGGTGCTCTCCAGGGTCTTGTGCATCCTGTGCCTTCAGCCCCGTCAAGTCACTGTTCCTAGAGTCACCTTGCACACGCTTTTGATTCTTGTTTTGGATAGGCAGCTTCCTGGGGAATCTTGTTTTGCCATCTATTTCAGTCAAGGTTCCCTTTACCAGAATATAATTTGTGAGAAATTAAGCGGTGGAGTGTGTGTGGGTTTCTTGGGGTTGAGACATAGGAACTGTTTGATTCAGGCGGTGGGTAACTTTATTCATAAAGGGAGTCTGTCATTTTCTTTGCACCTTCCTTTAGGAGAGTCTGGCTTCAGCTAAGAGCAGAAATTGGATTTCAGAAATAAATACCAAGTATCTTACACAAGAAGAAAAAAAAAGTCTTCCTTCATTCCTTTCTTCAAGTTAAACATGATGAGAAATTCTGAAACAATAATGTTTCTGGATATATTTGCTCCATTTTGGGTTGTTTTTTTTTCTTTTTGGTGGGGAGGGAGGGGTGGAGAGGAGCCACATACAACTTTCCCAAAATACCTGGAAGCTGCCAGACTATTTGAAAAAAAATCCACACAAAAGATTTTATTATTAATGTTCAAAATAACCTCTGCTCATTCCCATATTTCAGAACATATTTCCCATAGAATTAGCCATACCATGCAAAATATCTATCCTTATTACTGGGCTGGGCAATAAAAGGGCACATTGATGCGTGATTTTTAAATTGCTAATTATCTAACAGCAAAGGTCTCCTTCCTGTTGTTTTGCTTAGAAATGGAGCTCCATGGCTGATCATAAGTTTCTGTTGAGTATTCCAAGCTAGGAGGCTGAGCCAAAGCTAGATTTGGAATCTTGACTAACATACAACTTCGCATTTTTCAAAGTGTGTAATCCAGGCATTGCAAATGATTTCTGGCCAAGTCCTAGGAAACTGCTCATAGCCTTTCTAAACATAGCTGGGAATTGTTATGCTGAAGTTAAAACCAAATGTCAGCTAAGGTCTGATACTGGGGAAAACAATTAGCACAGCAGTGAATTACCCTCCTGTGAAAGAGTTCACCTTCAAGTGTTAATTATTAGTTGATCATGTTTTATTCATTCATCGGAATTATTTTCGAGATCATCAGAGCATTTCAGGTGGGTTGGATTGTGATGGGAAAGACTGCACAAACATCCCCTCTACAATTTCGTGGTGTATTTAGCTAAAGATGCAGGGCTCCATGGAAGCAGAATGCCTTAGAGGGCAGGACAAAACAAGGCTTCTTTTGCCAGGTTTTTTTCCTCTGGGTTAAGTTAGGTGAGATGTGGAGGAGGCCAGACAAGTTTGCCAGCAACCTCTAGTACAGAGAAGGTTCTGCCAGATTTGTGAACGAAAACCCAGGTTATACTGACTGATGCTGAAGCTCCAACACTTTGGCCACCTGATGTGAAGAACTGACTCATTTGAAAGGACCTTGATGCTGGGAAAGATTGAAGGCAGGAGGAGAAGGGGACGACAGAGGAAGAGATGGTTGGATGGCATCATCGACTCGGTGGACATGAGTTTGAGTGAGCTCCCGGAGCTGGTGACGGACGGGGAAGCCTGGCGTGCTGCGGTCCGTGGGGTCGCAGAGAGTTGGACACGACTGAGCGACTGACCTGAGCGGACACTAAGAGTGCCATCATGTAGTTAGACATATTAGTTCCTAGGGCTATCAGAACAAATGACCAAAAGCTTTGATGGCTTAAAAGCAGCAGACGTTCCGTCAGTGTTCTACAGTGGTCTAAAGGGAAAGGAAATCCACAAAAAAGAGCCAATCCGTGTACACACGGAGCTGAGGCACTTTGCTGTCCATTAGGAAGTAAGGCAACGTTGGAAAACAATGATTCTCTGATGAGATTTAAAAAAAAAAACCAGCAGAGACTCATCCTCTCCCGGTTCTGGAATCCAGATGCCCAAAGTCAGGGTGCCGACAGGGTGCGTGTCTGCTGTGGGGCCCCGAGGGGCAGGTCGTCACGTGCGGTCTCCCGGCTTTCTGCTGTGATCCGTGACTGTAACCCTGCGCACGACCCCGTCCCTGCCTGTTTCCACATCGGGGTCCCCCTGTGTGTCTCCACACCACCTTTATTCTGTGCGGGGAGTCTCCTCTCCTTCGTTATGGGACGCCAGTCACACTGGATTAGGACCCATCTAAACAGTCGTGTCTGCCAAGATCCTATTTCCAAACAGCGCTGCGTTCTAGGTGCTAGAGGTAGGGCTTCAGCAGGCCTGCTAGATGGAGACGGATCAGCCCCTTCTGCCTCAGCTCATGCTTCCCAGGGACCTGACACGCAGCCTGCACCTTCAAAGGGTTGTTTACATGCTTAGGACTTTCCCAGGTCCAGCCAGCTCCATCAAGCCTTCCACCTTGATCGGTTTGAGGGGCAGGCAAACAGAACAGGGTCTCCCAAACTATCTTTTCTCCAACTAGTCTCTCTCTCTCTTTTTTTTCTCGAACATTCTGTCCCTTGCTTCCACAACCTGTCCTGTTGTCTTTGATTGGGTCTCCCAGAAGCAGAGGCTGAAACCGGACTCTCACGAGAGTTGTTTTTTCTCCGAGGGGTGCTCTCGGAGGAATGGAGGAAGCAGGACAGGGCCAGAGCAGACTGTTAAGGGCAAGCCTCGGGGTGGCTTCATGGGAAGCTCGAAATTGTTTTAATCATTCTTTAAAATAGTATTTGATCAATAACATAAGAGTAATGTATTAAAGAGATTTCTCCTGTGGCTCAGTGGTAAAAGACCCACCTGCCATTGTAGGGGACATGGGTTCAATCCCTGGGTTGGGAGCAGGTCTCCTGGAGGAGGGCATGGCAGCCCACCCCTGTATTCTTACCCAGGAAATCCTGGGGACAGAGGAGCCTGGTGGGCTACAGTCCATGGGGTTGCAAAGAGCTGAGACACAGCTGAGTGACTGAGTGAACACACATAACCACATTAAAAGAGACAGGGGTGGTCAGAAAGAAAATGCTGAACTGAGGAAAACAGAGATGACACATCAGCTGGCACCTCATGCATTGTCTTGTGTAAGCTGATTAGTAATCCTCGTCAGCCTGGAGCACTTCCAGCTGCCGCCTGTTGCCCTGAGGGCATCATCACTAGTGCTCCATTTCAAGCTCAAAAATGTCCCGATTTGGTTGATAAATTGCATGGACAGTTTATTTTTTACTCTCCTTTATCCAGTTTATAATATGAATGGGTTGGAATAGATGACATAGAGGGGCTCCTCCAATAATGAAGTGTTCCATGCAGTACTTTCTATTAACTCAAACATGCCGCTTTTTGCGGGACTCTGCTAAAGGATAGTTGATATTTTACCTTAATAATCAAGTTATCACATTTTCTATTTGACCATTCTTCCAGCCCCAAGGTTTCATTCATGCATTCTTTATTAGTGGGTAGTTACTACATACCCTCTACTCTATCAGATAAGTGAGGGAAATGTAACTGAGACATATTCAGTCTCTATACCAAAATCCTTTGCCTTAAAAAATTTCATCTTATCAGTGATCACAAGGGTAAAACCTTACTATCCACATGTGACAAATATAAAATAAATAAAACCACAGAGACAGAGCCGCTGCCCCAGGATAAACAGCAAGTGAGCTTTGCAGACAATACTTAGAACATTAAAAAAAATTTAATCAGACTGTTTCACAGAATAACGAATCTTCATAGAATCCAGCTCAAGAACAGACCATCGTTTGCAGCCCAGGTGAGGAAGCAGTTACCCATCAGTTTGGTTGAGAAACAGTGGTGTTGACTGTGATCCCAGTGATAGAGGCATGCTGCTGCTGGCGACGCTGAGCTTATTTCGGTTTCCAAACTCTTCACTGTCTGTTCACCATCTCTCCTTTTACTGCACAGGGATCCAAGACGCGCAGGTCAAAGTGCAAAATCTACGCCCCGCCATCAACTCTTCCACTATACAATGAGAAGATTGATATTAGCAGGGTCATCAGTTACTCGGCACCAAGGAGAGGCCCTGCTGAATTAGTGACTTCTTTTCTATAGTTAATATTTATTTATGTTTTAAACGTCAGTATTATGGATTTACAATGTCATATTAATTTCTGCTGTACAGCAGAGTGATTCAGTTACACGCTTGTTCTTTTCCATATTCCTTTCCGTTATGGCTTAGCGTGGGGTGTTGCATATAGCTCCCCGTGCTACACCACAGGACCGTGTTGCCTCTCTATATATAGTAGATTGCACGTGCTAATCCCAAACTCCCAGTCCACCCCCCTCCCGCCCCCTCCCCGGGAACCACGTCTGCCCTCTGCGTCCCTGAGTCTGTTTCTGTCTCACAGACGCATTCATCCCTGTTATAGTCTAGATTCCACATGTGAGTTATATCGCGTGGCACTTGACTTTCTCTTTCTGACTTAATTCACTTAGTCTGACCGTCTCTGGGTCCGTCCATGTTGCTGCAAATGGCATTATTTCGAGTCCCACTCCTGGGCATCTATCCAGACAAAATTCTAATGAATTTTTTTTCAGCAGTTGGCAAGCATAACACCCTGGGCTTCTGGGCAAGTGATTTCTCTGCCTCTCCTGTCTTTGGCCACCTGATGCGAAGAGCTGACTCATTTGAAAAGACCCTGATACTGGGAAATATTGAAGGCAGGAGGAGAAGGGGATGACAGAGGATGACATGGGTGGCTGGCATCATCGACTCACTGGACTTGAGTTTGAGTAAACTCTGGGAGTTGCTGATGGACAGGGAGTCCTGGCACGCTACAGTCTATGGGTTTGAAGAGTCGGACACAACTGAGTGACTGAACTGAACTGAACTGTCTGTAGACAAGGGCTCCAACCAATGAAGGTGAAATGGATGATGGGGAGGGGCATCTTAGCTGTGGGAGAAAAATCCACAAGACCACATTTGCCTTCTGATTTTCTGTACAAAAATAACTGCACATCTTGGGATCTAATGACCTGAGGGTCAAGAGTTTGTGTCTGTAATTCTTTACAGGTTTTAAAGCATTTAAAGCAGACGGTATCAACTATTAAACAACTGAAGACACCCTTGAACACTGTTTGTCCAAGTCTGGGGCACAGGCCACGCCCACTCGAATCCCCAGGAGAGCTCCTGATACAAGCCTGAGAGAGGGAGTCAGAAGGCAGTGTCTTTGCTGTTTCCAGCTCTCTTGGTGATTCTTTCATGCACTGAGGCTGAATAACTGTGTGCTCTGTCGTGTCTGACTCTTTGTGACCCCTTGGACTCTAGCCCACCAGGCTCCTCTGTCCATGGAATTTCCCAGGTGAGGGTCCTGGAGTGGGTTGCCATTCTTCTCCAGGGAATCTTCCCAAACCAGAGACCACACCCGTGTCTCTTACTGCACTGGCAATCCAATTCTTCACCGTTAGCGCCACCAGCCCTGGCTAAAAGAGCTTCCTGGGACCTCCGGGTGGTCCAGTGACTAAGGCAGCTCGCGCCCAAGGTGCAGGGCCAGGGTTTGATCCTTGGTCAGGGAACCAGATGCCACGTGTTGCAACTAAGAGTTCGCATGCCGCAACTAAAGACCCCGTTGCCGAGGTGAGGATCCTGTGCCGCCACGAAGAGCCAGCGTGGCCAAATAAATACATAAATAAAGACTTTTCCAAACATAAGTAAGTCAATAAAAGAACATTAGTTCCGACATCCTGTAGTTGCTTTTCTCCACATCTTTGGCGTAGTGCACCCCACTGGGATGCTCACACCACTACGCTGGGGCTTTTTCCATAAAAGGGATTTTTTTCCCACTTTGGTATGAATTTTCTTTCTTGGAAAATACACTATGTAGGTGAAAGATGCTTGACTTTGGGATTTGCTATTCATTTATACTACTCCTCTTCCATAGTTTAAAAAAAAACAGGGAATACATATATGTGCGTTTCATTTCATGTGATATCTCCATCTTTCTCTGTAATAAAGAGCAGGCATGCAGATCAACCAGAATAAGGCTTAGATACCAGCTGATGTGATTGCAGAGCTGAGGGAGCTTCCAGAAAACTTACATGCCCAGCTGTGGCTCCAAAGACAAAACACACACATAGTATTTCCAGCTCCACATCCAAGTGGCTCCCTGGGTACCTACACTGAGGACCCCTGCCTGCCACCCATCATGCCTGAGGCGCTTGACCTGGAGGTCCCAGAAGATGTAAACATCAAGGAACACCATTCACAGGGTGAGAATCTGAAGCCTTCTGATCCAACCGCCACATGCATTTTGGACTTGCACATGTGTTTCTGTAAGTCTTCCCATGATGTTTTTAGCTTGATAAGATTGGGTGTTTTCTGATCTGAGAACAAGGGCTAGTTCCTGCCAGTCATGTTTCACAGTGAGATAACTTTGTATCATAACTTGGTAGCAGTCAGTGACTACAGCCATGAAATTAAAAGAACTCTTGCTCCTGGGAAGAAAAGCCGTGACAAACCTAGCTGCTGCTGCTGCTGCTGAGTCGCTTTAGTCGTGCCCGACTCTGTGCGACCCCATAGACGGCAGCCCACCAGGCTCCTCTGTCCCTGTGATTCTCCAGGCAAGAACACTGGAGTGGGTTGCCATTTCCTTCTCCAATGCATGAAAGTGAAAAGTGAAAGTGAAGTCACTCAGTCCTGCCCGACTCTTAGCGACCCCATGGATTGCAGCCCACCAGGCTCCTCTGTCCATGGGGTTTTCCAGGCAAGAGTACTGGAGTGGGTTGCCATTGCCTTCTCTGGACAAACCTAGACAGCATATTAAAAAGCAAAGATACCACTTTGCTGATAAACGTCTGTGTAGTCACAGTTACGGTTTTCCCAGCAGTTGTGTACAGACAGGAGAGATGGTCCATAAAGAAAGCTGAGCACTGAAGAATTGATACTTTTGAATTGGTGTTGGAGAAGACTCTTGAAAGTCCCTTGGACAGCAAGGAGATCCAACCAGTCCACCCTAAAGGAAATCAGTCCTGAATATTCATTGGAAGGACTGATGCTGAAGCTGAAGCTCCAATACGTTGGCCATCTGATGTGAAGACCTGACTCATTTGAAAAGACCCTGATGCTGGGAAAGATTGAAGGTGGGAGGAGAAGGGGACGACAGAGAATGAGGCAGTTGGATGGCATCACTGACTCAATAGAATGAATTTGAGAAAACTCTGGGAGATAGTGAAGGATAAGGAAGCCTGGTGTGCTACAGTCTGGGGGTTGCAAAGAGCTGGACGTAAGTTAGTGACTGAACAGCAGCAGCAGCAGGGCATCACTGCTGCCTTAATGAACTTGCCTGACAGTTATGCTATTTACTAACCGCATGGGCTTGAACCAGTTACTGAATTTTTCTGTGCTGTTTCCCTGCCTGTTAAATTGGCCTAAGAATCATTCATCCACATTATAGTGTTCTTTTATGTCAGTAGCTAATATAATGTAGTAAAGTGCTTGATTCAGCACCTGGCACATAAGCTCTATGTAAATATTGTTATTATTATCCCTTAAGATGATTTGTGCAAACAAGTAAGAGTTCTTTGGCCAAAAATGTTGTTTTCAGGGAACAATATCCATTTTATACTCCTGATTGTATATGTTTATGTGTGTGAATGTGTGTGTGTGTGTGTGTGTGTGTGTGCTGCATGAATATATGATATATCATCTATCGGTTTGAATTTTAGTGCTAAGGAAACTATGTCTATCATGCATTTGTGTATTCTGGGATATCTTTGATTATTTTTATTTAGAAATAGAAATATATTTTAGAGTATAGATACTTAGGTTTAGAAATAATAGTAACTGCCATTTATTAGGTACTTAAAATTGACCAAACCCTTTCTATTCATAATCTTGTTTCATATTTATAAAAATCCTTTGAGCCAAGCTTTACTAGGCCCAACTTATAAAGGAGATAGTTCATGGTCCCAGAAGTCAAGCAACCAGACCAAATAGCAGTAATATAGTAGATATTTAAGCCCTGTTCTTTTTTCTTTCTTTCTTTCTTTCTTTTTCTGGCTGATGATTTTTCATTTATTTTCAGAAATGTACAACATTCACCATAATCTAATTTTAGAACATTGTTTACCATCCCAACCATTTTTCCTTTAAAACCAATTGCTTTTTACACTCTACTTTTTCTTCTCCCAAATTAATGAGTATTTAATTAGTGAACTTTAAAGGTAGTGATGCCAAGATTTCTGTTAGGTCTTCTTATTTAGTTTGGTCATCTACCCATCCACCTTTCCAACATACATTTCTTGAAAAGACAATTTGCTAAGCAACTAGGATTTTTAGAAAAGCTTAAAACCTAGCGTCTGCCTTGAGAAGTTCACACTTTAGAAAGCAAACAGATGTGCACATGAATAAATGTAAATTTGCTAGGCTTCCCTGGTGGCTCAGACAGTAAAATAATCCTCCTGCAATGCAAGAGACCTGGGTTCGATCCCTGGGTTGGGAAAATCCCCTGGAAGAGGGCACGGCGACTCACTCCAGTAGTCTTGCCTGGAGAATCTCCAGGGACAGAGGAGCCTGGTGAATACAGTCCATGGAGTCACAGAGTCAGGCACGACTGAGAGACTAGGCGCACCCAGCATACTAGGAAAGTGGGCAAACGCCGTGAGACCCCGGAGAGGCGCCTAACTGCCAGGTGGAGAGAGACCAGGAAGTCAGCACCAGCTTGCAGATGAGACGAGGAGTTAAAACTAGTCTAGAGCCAAATAGGAAGGGATGCCACAATCTTTCTAAAGGATGGAGTGCTGGTCCTCAGAGGCAGGGCAAGTTTTTTTCAGACAGCTAGAGACATTTGATAAGAGGATTCTTTCAGTTCAGTTCAGTCGCTCAGTTGTGTCCGACTCTTTGCGACCCCATGAATCAAAGCACGCCACGCCTCCCTGTCCATCACCATCTCTCAGAGTTCACTCAGACTCACGTCCATCGAGTCCATGATGCCATCCAGCCATCTCATTCTTGGTCGTCCCCTTCTCCTCCTGCCCCCAGTCCCTCCCAGCATCAGAGTCTTTTCCAATGAGTCAACTGTTCGCATGAGGTGGCGAAAGTACTGGAGTTTCAGCTTTAGCATCATTCCTTCCAAAGAAATCCCAGGGCTGATCTCCTTCAGAATGGAATGGTTGGATCTCCTTGCAGTCCAAGGGACTGGGTTGTGTCAAATCCCCTCACCACAGACTGTGGGGAACAGGAATGGGAGGGGATGAAGGATGAATGAAAGTGGAATTGCCTGGCATCTCAACAGAGGCTACTTGGAACTGATTTCATTGGTTCAACTGCCTAATTCCTCAGACAATTACGTGTGTAAAAATTATCTGATGTTCTACCTTGTATTTCCTTTATTTTTTCCATCCCAGTATCCTCTTTTCCGAGCAAACTGCAAGATTCTTGAGAGGAACACAGTGTGAAATGACTGGAAATGAAATCAGAACAACTCCTCAGCCAAGTCACTTTTCTAGTGGTGAATTTGGAAATGACATCTGACAGAGATTCATCCTTTTAAATCAAACTCTCATCCCTGACATTTTTTCTCCTGTAACTCGAGAGTTTTGAAACACGGTGTTTCACCATCCACTGAAAACCAAAGCACTTTCCACTTGTGAGAATAATTTACAGAGAGGGAAGAGAGTTTGTGTGACTTTTCAGATTCAGCACAGGAAGGACTGAACATCAATTGCTATTCAGATGCAACAGCAAGATCCGGAAATCTCTCCTCAGTGAGTAAAGTTATTTGGAGAAGTATTTATTTATTAAAAATGTGCATGTTGCTAAGATACGAATCTGCAACAGGCAGAGTGCTTTGCTAAAGTTGTCAGCTCCTGGAGGGCAGTGTGCTGTGGGTGTGGGCTACCCTTGACTGCCAAGCGAGAGCCCTCTGTCCCTTCCAGTGCAGTGGCATCTGGACATCATGCCCCTGTCCTGCCCTTTTCTGGGGGCCAGGACTAACTCCTCTTGGAAAATTGGTGGACAAATCCCCACATTCAGTGGATTGCCTCTTGTTTTCATTTTCCATCATAAGAAAAACCCCTTGATCCCTTTGTAAATTTTAGACAGAATTTTGGTCAAACACATTGTGAAATATTTGTCTTCTTGCTTTGAGTTACCTGTATTTGTTTTGTGCCTTTAGCTTTGGCAAATGGCTTGTGATGTAAAGTTAGTGAAGCAGGGACATTGGGGAGGGTGATGAGCGACGTGGAGCCTTATACAGAAGGAAAGAGGACATTCTCATGGTTCACTGATGTGTGCAAAGTATTGATAACAAAAGCTATCAAGGGGTTAAAGGGGTTAAAATTTCACAGAGTTTGGCTTCACATAGAAGCACGCTTTGGAACTGATAATGTCATCTGGCAATCAAGCCAGGGTGCCAGATGCTGAGAAAGCCGGCTTCGGAGATGTCATGCCTGGCTTAGAACTCTGGCTCAGCCACTACCCACGTGTCCTCAGAAAACTTGCATCACCCCTCTGTGTCTCATCTGTGTTACTTGTAAAATAAGGATAATCGTAGTGCAGAAAGCACAGAATTACTAAGAAGATCAAGAGAAAGACGTGAATGGCTTAGCACACTGCCCTGTAAACAGGAACAATAAAAACAACTCCAGTCTAGTTAACATTTACTGAATGCCTCATGTGTGCAGTCACGGTGCCAAGAGTTATATAGATGACCTCATCCTGTCTTCCTAATATGCTGCATGCTGTGGCTTCAGTCGTGTCTGAGTCTTCGTGACCCCATGGACTGCAGCCCACCAGGCTCCTCTGTGCATGGGATTCACCAGGCAAGAATACTGGAGTGGGCTGCCATGCCCTCCTCCAATTTTCTCAGTAACCATGAGTTGTTGGAAATCTTATGACTCCCCACCTTAAAAATTAAAAATATAAAGGTGTTAAGTGAGGTACAGAGGCCCAAGCTCTCACAAGCCTAGGATAAAGATCCTAACTCATGCAGTGATTTCAGAGTCCGAGGTTAAAACCGCTGATCCTGTTCTAGGTTTTAGAATATGCTTGGCACATTGTAAGCCTTACATAAATATTAGCTATTCCTTCTCTTATTATTAACTATCAGTAGATGCCTTGGAAAGCACAGACCTGGAACTACTCAGAATTTGGTTTATCATTCTCAAAGAATTCTGGATGAAGGATGACTGCAGTTTGTAGAAAATTATTAATTGGTCTTAAATGACCCTTTCAGCTCTGCACTGGCTTAGGAAACAAGCTGATGAGGATTAAAATTCTCATTGTGCCACTTTCTGCACTTCCCCAGTGGCAAAATAGTAAAGAATTCACCTGAAATGCAGGAGCCAAAGGAGATGTGGGTTGGATCCCTGGGTCAGGAAGATCCCCTGGAGGAGTGCACGGCAACCCACTCCAGTGTTCTTGCCTGCAGACTCCCATGGACATAGGAGTCTGTCCTGCTGCTGCTGCTGCTGCTAAGTCGCTTCAGTCGTGTCCGACTCTGTGTGACCCCATAGACGGCAGCACACCAGGCTTCCTCATCTCTGGATCCTCCAAGCAAGAATACTGGAGTGGGCTGCCATTTCCTTCTCCAATGCGTGAAAGTGAAAGTCCTCAGTCGTGTCTGACTCTTAGTGACCTCATGGACTGCAGCCCACCAGGCTCCTCCGTCCATGGGATTTTCCAGGCAGGAGTACTGGAGTCCATAGGGTCACAAAGAGACAGACAGGACTGAACGACTGAGTACGCATGCTCTGCCACTTTCTGGTTCTGTGACCCTGGACAGGCTGTTTAACATCTGTGAAAATTTCAGTTGCCTGAAAAGTCCCAAGAGTAACATCCACACTATAAGGGATGAGTAGAAGTCATGTGTGTAGAATTTCACACGCTGATTGATACATGGTACTTGGAGGGTGATAGCAATAATTTCTAATATTATCGTTGTTATGCCCAGAGTCCGAGTCCCCAAAACTGAGAGAATAAGACGTCCATGGCAATGCAAAAGCATGAAGGGGTTTTATTTCTAGCTCGAGCTAGGGCTCTCCCACCACATCCAACGAAGTGGAGTGGAGCAAGAGCCCCGAGCCCACATATACAGCAGTGTTTATAGGTTTACAGGGAGCTGGCAAGGGCTGATTGGCTAATCTTTATTGGCTGCAGGGGTTTCCTGGTATTTACAAATTGGCTAATCTTTATTGGCTGCAGGGGGATGTCTTTTACGTCCTGATAAACTCAAACCAGGTTACAGGGAGTATGCTAATTAAACAAGTCCTGGCATCCTCAGGGATGACCTCTCTGGGCAGTGACTCAAGCTTTTCCCGTGAGGCCTATCTTAGTCCCTGAAGCCTATCATGGCGTTTGTTAGGTCCCAACAATCGTATTATTTATACTGATTGGCTTCTTACTTCTTCGATCAGTTTCACTGTCTAGTCTCATCTTTTCATGTTGTTGGACTGCTTATTGTCTTGGAACCGAAACATTTTGCAGATGGTTCTGTCACTCTGTCAAAAAGAAACACAGAATTGGGTACCCAAGGTTAAAGGAAGATGGAAAAGACTAGAAGGAGCCACTGAAAGTGGAGGGAGTAGGGCTGGAAACTAGAGGGGAGGAGGCCAGGAGATCTGTGCGGCTGACTCCTCGGGGTCGTCTAAACCTGGGGCCACAGCCAAGGACAGCTAATGCTTAAGAGGAGTGACCACGATGGGCATCCGCAGGTCACTGCCGAGCTGGTGCGTCCCTAGCAGCGATGATAAGAGGGCTGACCTGTGCGGATCGAGCGGGCTCACTGGCCCCGGTTTCCCCTCCAGAGGCGCAGGCAGTAAGCCACCGCGGCCACTCCTGGCCTCTCCGTGAGAACCGTGGTGAGCTCTGCCCTTAACCAGAGGACAAAGAGGGCGTTCCCACAGGGCTGAGCGGCCCTGATGGGACGGAACCCCGGGGGATCCCCCAAAGGCAACGCATGCAGGTAAACATCCTGGGTTCAGATTGCACATCTGACTCCTCGAGGATGGCCTCAAGCTCATAGTTTTTTGTAAAATTATTTACCTGGATCCCAAAGAATTTAAAGCCCTTTTTATGAGAGGAAAGCAGAAATTATTTGCAGGTTTATTTTACTGTGAAGGGTTTCTATTCCTTTGCAGGCTTCAGGCTGTGGAAAGGGAGGGGTAGTGGGAGGATGGGGCATCAAAAAGAAAGTGAACGGAAGCAGAAGATTCAGACTCCACGTGCTTCCCACACTGTTGTTACGCTGTCACTAATGCAGCGATTAACTTCTCACATCCAGATTTATTATGCTGTCATTTAGCACTTTTCTTCACTGATGTATCAAGCCACTATTACATACTTGTTGGCATCTCATCTATTTAAGGGAAACAAGTGATTACCCGTTGCCAAGGAGACTAATAAGGAGTGTGCAAGCAAAGACTGCAGAGCTCTTGTTGGAAGATAACAAGTGGCTGGTATTTTATTTTCGATTAAATCGTAAACTACCTCATTGTTTGAAGAAAATTATCTTCTTTCTCCCATAAAAAAAAAAACTAGAGCACTTATTTAAAAGGTAAGTCTAGAGACTTTTGAAAAATGAAATAGATGGACATGATCGAACAAAAATATTTTGGAAAATAAGAACATCTCATAAGTTTCCCGAGAAAGAAAATTAATTTGAGGGATTTTGAAAAGTTTTCCTCTCCATCAGAGAAGCATGCAACAAAAATATGGCCCAATTGTTTCTTTTAAAAAATTAAATAAGACACGAGGCTATGGATATGAACTGCAGATTTTCACAGACTCTGTGACATGTTTCAAGGAAGTCACGTGGGCTTTAAATAAAATTAGGGAGATCCGGGTACTCTTTCTCAGCCTCAGTGGCTGGCTGACAACCTTGCCCAAATGCTCGTCTTCTCGTGTTCCTTCCTTTGCTTATAAAACAGAGAAAATGACATTTCCCACAGGCATGGCTGCAAAAGTTACATGAGATAGCATTTCCTAACCATCTACAATATGTGATTTTCATGTACCTCTCAATACTGTGTCATCATCATTGAATTCAAGCTTTCATTCAGTATCTGCTTCACTTACAGTTAACAAATATGAATAAGACACCTCACAGTCTCTAAACTCAGAATTGTTACAGCAGTCTAATAAGCGATTCAGATAAATAAAATATGATTTTAATACTAAGTTTTCAGTATGATTACAGAGCCCACATGTAAGGCCAGCTACTGGAACAGATCAATATCTAAGTCTTAGCAGTTTAACACTTCAGTGATTTCAACATATGTGTTTCTAATGGTTAGGTGGATGGGCTTCCCGTGTTTATGTAGGACCCGGGATCCTTTCAGCCTCTTCTGAAAAATCTGCTTCGTCTTCAGCGTGGCAGGCAGAGAAGACCAAGGATTATCCTAGAGAGGTTCTCTAAAGCCAGGCCTGGAAGAATTGCATGTCACTTCTGCTTGAGTTGCATTGGAACTGATCGGCTAGAAATCCGTTCCAAAGCCACACTCACCTGTAAGGGAGACTGGGAAGGGTCCACTAGCTTTGAGCCCAGAAGGAAGGAAGTGGTTTATAGTCTCTGCAACCCAGAATCAAGCACACATACCAAGGCAAAGCAAAACAGGGCTACAGACTTCAGTCTACGGTGAGTGGTAAAAGGGAGTGAGGAAAGACTTCCTGGAAGAAGGGATCATTGGGTTTTGCTGGAAAAAAACCCAACTGCGCTATCTAGGCAACATTGGACATGGGAGGGTGATTGAGGAGGTGGAAACAACAGAAGTAGAGATTTAGAGAATGAGGGGCTTCCCTGGAGGCGCGGCAGCAAAGGATCCGCCTGCCAGGGCCACAGACGTGTGTCTGACCCCTGACCCAGAGATGCCGCGCGCCGCAGAAGCGCAGCCCGCGCCGCTGCTGAGGCCTGCGCACCTGGCTTCCCCCGCACCCTGGGCTCCCCAAGCAGAGAAGCCACCGCAGCAGCAAGTGGCCTGCTTGCAGCAACTAGAGCAAAGCTCGCGCAGCAACGGAGAGCTAACACACCCCAAATCATATGACTTTAAAAAAGGTTCAGAAAAATTCAGGCTATATGAAACGATGGAATAAACAGCGTGATACACAGAGGGTACCGTGGTGGCTCAGTATTAATGGAGCGAAGCAACACGCGATGGACTGTGACATTAGGTGATAAGGAAAGGGTGGAAGAAAATAAATAATTTTTAAATTTAATATTTATTGTTGTTGTTCAGTCGCTCGGTCCCGCCCGGCCTTTCAGACCCCACGGACTGCAGCACGCGGGGCTTCCCTGTCCTTGACTACCTCCTGGCGTTTGCTCAAACTCCTGTTGGTTCTTTCCAGCACCAGACACCGCACCGCTGAGCATCGTTTCCGCTCTGGCCCGGCCGCTTCATCCTCTCAGCAGCTGCCCCGTGCTCTCCCTGGCAGCATACTGGACACCTTCAGACTGGGGGAGGGGGAGTCATCCTCTGGGGTCGTAATTTTTGCCTTTGCTATTGTTCATAGGGTTCTCGCGGTAAGAATACTGGAAAGGGTTGCCATTCCCTCCTCCAGTGGCCACGTTTTGTCAGAACTGTTCACTATGACCCAGCCGTCTTGGGTGGCCCTGCACGGCCTGGCTCACGGCTTCACTGATTGCACAGTGATCTATGAAGCGGAATATTTATTGACTACTTACTAAACACCAGGCCCAGTTCTAACATTTTATGTGTATTAACTAATTTGATCCTCAGCAATCCTGAGTCAGGCAGATCCCCTAGAGGAGGGCATGGCAACCCCTCCAGCACTCTAGTCTGGAGCATCCCGTGGACAGAGGGGCCTGGTGGGTTGCAGTCTGTGGGGTCACGAATTGTTGGACGCGACTGAAGTGACTATGAGGTGTGCATGGATTATCCGCTGACAAGGGTGAGGAAATTATCCATGTGACAAGGGTGAGGAGAGGACATAGTTTGTCCATGAACACAGAGTGATGAAATGATAGAGCTGGGATTCAGACCTAGGCTATGAACTCCATCGCAGCCGGGAACATTTGAACAAGTCTAGCATAAGATCCTAAGAGAAGGTCACATTGGCTATGGGGGCTACATGCATCAGTGGGCAGGGCAGAGGAGCCGCACAGTGAAGCCTGCACTCTGAGCCTGCAGCTCACTCTGGGGGCTGCTGGGGGTGAATTGGGCTTCCCAGGTGGTGCCAGTGGCGATGAACCCTCTGGCCAGTGCAGGAGGCATCAGAGACGTGGGTTGGATCCCTGGGTCAGGAAGATCCCCTGGGGGAGGGCAGGGCAACCCACTCCAGTATTCTTGCCTGGAGAATCCCATGGACAGAGGAGCTTGGTGGGCTGCAGTCCACAGGATCGTATTGAGTTGGACATGACTGCAGGGACTTAACACGTGTACATGTACGGAGGTGAATTATTAGAATGTTTATCCACATGAGTGTACGCTGAACTCCCCTGAGTTTATTAATCCACAAACAGCTGGGCTGAACCAGCAGAGTTTCTGGTTTGGTTGCACTGAAGTGACGTTTAAGGTGTGTATTTCTAAGACGTTCCCAGGAGATGCTGTGCCCACATTTTGAGAATTACTGATGAGAAAGGGTAAGATTGAAATAAGCGTATCTGGGTTGGCAGTAGTTAACACTTGGAGTTAATAAAGAGTAGGTATGTAATATCCTATTCCCTGCTCTTTTGTTAGAATATTTCATTTTTTGTTCTATTTTCTGAATTATAAAATGTCTATGAGATTTTTTTTTTGATTGATACTGTGAGCTTAGTTGCTCAGTTGTATCTGACTCTTTGTGACCCCACAGACTTCAGCCCACCAGGCTCCTCTCTCCGTGGGATTTCCCAGGCAAGAATACGGAGTGGGTTGCCATTTCCTCCTGCAGGGAATCCTCCTGACCCAGGGACCCAAACTGCATCTCCTGTGTCTCCTGCCTTGCCAGAGGGTTCTTTACCTGCTAAGCCATCAGGGAAGCCCCTTTTTGATTGCTAGTTACCACCAACAGGAAGAACAGACTTAAGTAATTACACCACAGTGAATACACTGTGTTAGCTTGCTAAGGTTGCTGTGACAAAATGCAGGGTATGTAGCTTAAACAACAGAAACTTTTACTCCCCATTCTGAAGGCCAAAACTCCAAGACCAGAGTGTTGGCAGATTTCTTTTCTTCTGATGCCTTTCTCCCTGGCTAGTGGATGTCAGCTTCTTGCTGTGTCCTCACGTGACCTGAATCTGTGTGTCTGTAGCCGTGGTGTTTCTTTGTCTTGTTGTAAGAACACTGGTCATACTAGGTTAGGTCCCATTGGATTAGGGCCCCACTTTATGGGCCTCATTGTAATCTAAATACCTCTTTGAAGGTTTTATTTGCAAATACAGTTGTATCTATTAGAATTCACCCATATATCTGATTTTGACTCAGATATCTCTTTAAAGGCTCTATCTCCAAATACAGTTATATTTTGAAGTACAAGGTTTTGAGACCTCAATATGTGAATTTTGGAGAGATATGATTCTGCTAGTTTAAATCTACTATGAAGTGTTAAGTTTTTGATGTATGACAGCAGTGATACTGGGGGGACTCGATTTCCCCAGATTGCCCAGTTACTGACACTTGCATCTTATTATTTAGCCAAATAGCTAAAGCAAAATTGTTCATCTTTCAGATACAGATCCAGTGTTACTCTGCCAATCAGCCTGTATACTCAGGACAAAATATTCTGTTGAATACAGGTACCTCGTACATTACTAGAGGGCATATTAAATGGTACAGCCCCAAGGAAGGAGAATTTGGTAATCTTTAGCAAACTTATATTGCATTTTTTTCACCTAGGAATATCAGTTGTAAGAATATATGCCATAAATACACTATCAAAATTATGAAAAGAATGTCAAGATCACTCATTGCACTATTATATTATTATTTTACTAAAATCAAAATACTGAAAATAATGCCCAAAGATTAATGTGTGTCAGTTAAACTATGATATATTCATACAGTGGAGAATTATGCAGATGAGAAAATGAAGGAGGAATATATCCATATACTACCATATCTAGGGTATATAATTATATGAAAAAGCAAGGCAGAGTAAATTCTATATGGAATGCTACTATTTACTTAAGAAATAATATAAATTATGCAAGCAATTTAAACGTCTGTAGAGGAAGGGGAGATAGGGTAGAAGAAATGGAAACAATACTGTTTATAGAAGTATATTGTCTGTAGTTTTAAAAATGCA